>QKWP01001572.1:0-10069 GCA_003550325.1 Gigaspora rosea
ATTGGGAATTTCGGGCAATCGATTATATTCTTATTTTGTAGTTCATCATTTAATTTTTCAATGCTTGTTGGGAAACGTTCCTCATCCTTTGTCTTCTTGTCATTTTCTTTTTCCCTAATCTGTATCCAATCTTCAGGTATTTTCCAGAAGAAGTAAAATTCTCTTAATGCCTTAACCGCGATCATCAGCTCTTTTGTGTTTGTTATCGGTAGAGTTAGGTTCACTTTGGTTACGTCTTCCCAGTTTACTGGTAGATCTTCTAATGATATATAGTTTACTCCTATATATTCTCTTGGTAAGGGTGTTACCACTCTATAGAAGCTTGGTATCTGCTCAATGAACCTTATTGCCATCCCTGTCGACATTATTGGAAACTCAAACTTCTCTTTTAACGCCAGTTCCTCAGGTTTGGCTGGTAATCTTTTCTTTCTGATTATGTAATCGTTGGGCAAGTATTTAAATGCATAGACTTTCCTGAGTTCCTCTATATGTGCTTTGAAATCTTCATCATCTCTTGGACAAAACGGAAACATCTCTCTCAGTCGTGGTGTTAGATCTTGGACTGCATCAGGTAATTCCAATTTCTTTGCTAGTAGTTCGAAATAATCATCTGGTAACGGCCTCATATGGTAGTATTTACTTAATTCCTCTTTTCTCCGTCTCAGGTCCCTTAATTCTTCTCTTTTGGTTAGTGGAAATAGTTTTCTTACTTCCGCTCTTAGTTCCTCAGGGTAGTCCGGTAATCTTTCTCTTTTATCACTGATAAACGATTCTGGTAGTCTTTCGAATGCATATATTTTCCTTAGGATAATCGCTACTGTTCCCGTCCACTTTGAATTTTCTATCGGTAACTCACAGGGTAGTCCCTTTCTTATCGTTAGAGGAATCTCTTTCCAATCTGTTGGTAGTTTTCTTCTAACTTCCATCTGAACTTCCTCGATCGCTTTCTTTAAGTCATTGTAGTTAAGGTTGTTTCGGATCCTCGCAAAGCCGACTACATACAGTATTAATACTGTTGTTTGGTGTGCATCCATCATTCCAAATTCCTGGTTTGTTAGATAATCTAGGCCCAGTTTCTTCCTTAATTTGTCATAGAGTTGCTCTTTATTGTTCTTATTTAGTATATGTGCTCTGTAGCTCTTCTTGTATTGCTCTGTTGCCTCATTTAACAATTCCAAAAATTCCAGCTGGTGTTTAGGTTGTATTTCGAATCTTCGTGTAAAGGTTTTAAAGAATGCCTTGTCTCTATAATGCATTTTCCTTTCTATAGCCTCTGGAATCTTCATTGCCGTTTTTCTACTCTCGAATTTGTGTTTTATAAACTCCTTTAACTCTGCCATAGCTTCAAAGGCTGCTAGTATATTATTTTTATGCCATTTCCTTCCATCGAATTCCTCGGTCTTTAATTCGCTATTAGCCCTCAATACCTTGTCTATGCCTCTGCTGATTTTACTCTTTCGTTCTTCATCAAAAGGCCTCTTTATATCTTTTCCTGGACCTTTGGCCACCTCGCTGTATGATAATTTTGCTTTTTCTTTTCCTTTCTCTACTTTACTTGCACTTTCTTTCTTTTCTTTTTCTTTTACTAATTCATTTTCTCTATCCTTTTTCAACTCTTTCTCTAGTCTTTCCGCCAACCTTTGTTCAACCTGTGGATCTAGTTTCATTAGTTGTACGTGATCGCTTAAATTTTTGTCCGATAGCTGTTGATCCTCCATTCCTGTGTCAGTTCTCGGTACCTCGGTAATTTCTACATCCAACTGTCGATCCTCGGTTCCCGTACCAAACCCCTGTAGATCAGCATTTTCTATATTCGTCTGCGATGATGTCAGATCGATTTCCATTTCGGTGTTTGTTTTGATTTCCATTTCCGATGACGTCATTTCTGTGTTTTCAGCGTTCAAGCCGTTATCCCCATTTTCAAGTTCGGTTTTATCTTTCGTCAAGTGTTTTCTTTTGATTTTCTTTGTTCCTTCTATTTTTTGAGCAGCCTCTTCGTCTTGTCTATTTAATCTTTATGTAAAACTTTCTTGTGCTGCTTCAAATTCTTTGGATGCTTCAATCCCTTTGAGCAAAGTTATCAAATCTGGTCCGAAGACCTGTTCTTGTGTAGTTTTGTCTTTTCGACTACTTCTGTCGTTCTCTGTCTTTCCTTTTCTTTTCAGCTTCTCCTAGGTGTTGTTGTAGTTTGTCTTTTTATTTAATTAATTAATTACTTAATTATTTGTACAATAAAAGCCGTGTGTTTGTATACTCTTTTCCATTTTTTTTGTTTACTTAGTGATGTACGGATGTTCAGGAAAGAGTTTTTTTAACTATTTGTGAATTCTTTTTATAGATTAGGTAATATTCATAAGATTGGGTTTTTAGTGATCTGGCTTGATTGAATGTGAGTTATTTCAAGTAGCATAGAAGGCAATAGAAGAATAAACCATTGGAGTTTAAGGTTATTGATGATTGTATCAAAGAATTGAACTTAAAGGCTGCACTTATAAAGATATTCAAAATAATACACATTAATTTTCACATATTACCGATCAATGTAATTGGATGGATTTCTTCAATAGATTAGATAATGCTTATAAGATCGGGAATAGATTTTTAGAGATCTGGTTGGTTTGAATACGAACTATTTCAGGTGAATATATATTTATCATTTGCAAAATATATAGTTTTCAGAAGACAATGCAAAGATAGCAATTTGAAATACAAATGCTAATGATTGTGTTAAAAAGCTTCATTCCTTTTAATACCGTAGGTTTCCGAAAATAAACAACCTCCAAAAGAAGCTACCCCCCGAATTTTCAGAAAATTTTTATAAAAATCGTTAACAGTCGCTACATATAAAACTTTTTTTTTACTATGTAAACTTCAAAAGGTCGAATAAGTAAAGTTGTTCAATGTAACGAAATACACTTATAGTAAAAATTCATGGCATTTGGACAACTTTTTATTAGTATGTTTTTCAATTTTTCGAAAAATTTAACAATCTGAAAATAAGCTACTCCCACAATTTTTTGTGTAACTTTTTGGCCAAAAAGGATAGCTTATTTCAGATAAATATGGTAGGTTAGATAATTTTTAGATGATTCTTGATAAACTGGTATCACGTAGTCACCCAGACTACCTTGTGTTTGTGGGGTTTCACTACTAAAGTTCACTCGATTGGCAATACGATGACTGATATATCGTTTAGCTACTACTACCTACAAGATATTTCACACAGATAAGTTTATTCACTAAAAAATATGCAAACACACCAGTTCGTTAGGGGCGTGCCATTTATTACGTAATATTTTTTACTTATTAGCCATCTCTACCCATGTATGGTGTGATCATTTTATCTAATTCTAATTGATTAATATAATATATAGACGTGATCACTACCTTTGACCATGTATCTATGGTAAAAATTACGTAATAAATGGCATGCCCCTTAACACAAAGTTAAAGCTTAAACTATTAAAAGCGTGAAAGCTAGGCACTTCTCCCTTAGAATCGATGCCTTATTTATCAATTACTAATACACTTGCATCATGCTATACTCATCGCTCATACAATCATTATAAAACGACATTCGATCAATACATTCGATCAACATGTGCGTATCCGATTACTAGTCACATGAGTACCACAAAACATTGTGATACTAGCTAGATAGAATAACGAATTATTTCAGGTAAGTATATATCATAATTATTATTTCGATCTCTATATAGAATGGCTTAATGGTAATCAAAAAGCGATTATATAGAGAAATGATTTGAATATATCTTAAGCTTTATTGGCTCTAATTATATACTATTATTGTTTTAAAATATAGCATCTTGTTAAGGCTAGTGGTGGTTAACTCTTCATAAGTGAGGGTTAAAGAAAAATGCACTTGTGGAATGTGCACGTATGATGAGTAGCTATATAGTGTAAATTATATTTGATCAATTAAATTGTATTTGATGCATGCTATTTAAAAATTAATAAATAGTTTATATATTTGCACTAAAAATAAATGCAATTATTATATTTTAACTAATCTATTTAAATAAAGTCACGTGAAATTTTGGGGTGAGCAAAATTTTGATACCACCCGAGATGGCACATAGATAACCCCTTATGTATAAATTATACTATATAAGTCTATATTGGGTTTGTAGACTTATATATAATTTTTAAATACACAACTTTATATAAAACAACTTTGTAATATAACTAAATCAACTTAATGAATTCACTAACTTATTTTAGGCTTTTCAATTAGTAAATAAATATTATACTTACTAACTTTATTAACTTAAGCTTGAGTCTTAAAAATGATAATACAGAATCAATCATTATACTTACCAACTGAATTAATTTGATATTTAAAAATAACTTATTGGTTAAGTTAGCATGAATATAATTATTAAATTAATGAAAATTGAATAGTTTATATTAAACTATTTTGAAACTTATAATGAATGCTCTTAAATATATAAATTATTAGATTGAGACTCAATTTTATTTAGTAAAAAAATAGTTTAGCTATAATAAAAAAAATTGTTCAAGACTATTATTTTTTTTATCATAAAATTATATTGATTTAAGTTTAATATCTGCATTTTATAATATGAATTTGTAAATTTATCAAAAGATTAACGATCCTTTGCACCAAAACTTTCCATAAACACCAACCTATGAAAATTTTGTAGTTAGTATTTTTATACATAACAAAAACTCTATCTGGAAGCAACTTGGATACAGGACTTCAGATTGCATGTAAAAAAACTGAAATAGAGCTGAAAAGATTTTCTTTGTGGATTTGGTTCTCCAGATGGAAGACTTTGTTGCTATCGAAAACATAGTAGGGCTAAAACTCTGGAGTTTTTTGTCAAAAGATGTAGAAGTCTAAACGTAAACATACTTTTGGTTATCTAAACTATTCTACAAAACTTAAAACTTACACTCTTTACAAGTTTTGGTACCTTCGCTATCTCTCTTTGGTTTTTTGAAATTTCGCCAAAAAGTGGGCAATTCGGTTTATCCCTTAAAAAGATTAGCAGTATTTACTCCTTCCAAATTGGGAATACGCCTATCTAATCAGAATCAAGTCAATCAAGTCACGAGTGAAATTTTGAATTCTGCGAAATAAACAGTGAATAATACGTGAGATATTTTGGTAGAAAATTCGAGATGAAATTTTTTTCTAGAATGTTCTTTTAGATGTAGTTTTTTTTTCTTTTATGTACATAATACTTAGGCAGTTTTGCTGCACAGTATTATAATTTTATTACTAGCAGTATTAGTAATAGTAGTAGTATGAGTATTAGTATTAGTAGCTGTTTTTCCTTTCTTTTTTCTCATTTTTTTAGATAGGATTAGTTAGTTCCGCCTTTTGTATAGGCCTTTTCTTCATTTCTCTTATCTATTATCTGTTTCTTTTTTTTTTGTTGTTTTTGGTCTTTCATTTAGGTTTGAAGTTATTTTTCTCTTTTTTTTTATGCTTCTTTATTTTTTATGCATCTATTTTTCTCAAGTAGTATTATACAGATAGTAGTACATAATACTATTATCTGACTCCACCATTAATGCTAGATAGGAGGGATTTGAAGAAAAATCCTAAACTTGGTGCACTAATGTTGAGACTCCGACAGGTTGCATTTGGGTGCTCATAGAAGTAGCCAAATGATATTAGACCTATATATTAGTTAGGAAATTAATTAGTTTATAGTTGTAAACTATTACAGGATTAATAAACTAGATAGGCTCTAGCGAGGCCGTCAAAGTTAAAAAAAAAATAAAAAAATAAAAATTTATCAAAAGATTATTTCAATTAATTATATATATTACTTGTGCATGATCTCGATAACTAGTCAATCATATTAAGAGAAATCATTTTTAATAAAAAGTAACTTATTAACTAAGGGTGCTCTCAAGCATTTCTCTATATAATTAGCTAATGATCAAAATCGTGTGCAAGTACTGTAATTAATTTTAAGGGTGTTCTTAAATAACTTAATCGCCCTATTGTAAAAATAAAGTTTTATTAGTAAAAATAGTTTATTGAATCAATTGTATTGATTATTCAAATGAATAAAATACGTAACATATATTAAAAAGAAAAAATTATTAGCAAATGTTTATTTAGCCAACTATGAGTATTTATCATCCAATTAACAAGAGGTAGAGGCCCAAACATTCTTTTTTTATCATAGAGTTGCATTTATTGGTCAAAGTTTTTTGTTGAATTATTAGAAAAAACAATTGTTTAAGTACTTTACTCTTTATACATTATTATTATTATTATTATAGATTTCAAAATTGACATCGACAAATCATTACTTTATTACTTATTTTAAAAATATTCACTACAAATAAAAAAAGTACTTTTTGTGTTCTGTTGATTCATAGTAAATTCTAAAAAAAGAAGAAACAGAATTTGGAAGTATTAAAATCCTTTATCCTTTCGCTAATCCATTATTTTCATTATTTTATTTTATTTATTTTTTTTTTTTATTTGTAAAAAATGGTAGTAATAATAAAGATATTTGCTAGAGATAACTGATCTCTTTTCACTAATCCTTTTTACAAAAAATCGAATAAACAAACAAATATAGGCTAGAGTAGTTTAGACACTAGCTAACAAATAAAAATTCACTACTAAAAAAAAAAGGCCCTCCTAAAAAGACTCTAACTTTGTTAGAACACTAAGAAAAAAGAAGTAGTCCTTCACTGAGTAGATAACAAAACATGACTTTTGAAAAAATTTTACAAAATTTTTGGGGAAATCGGCTAGACCCTGAATTGTAGATCACTAAACTAAGACGCGTATACAACTAGTGTTTCAAATCAAAAATCGATTAATCAGATTAATCGATTAATCAACAATTAATTAAATGACTATTCAAATATGCGATTAATCGATTAATCCGATTAATCGATTAATCCGATTAATCAATTAATTGATTAATTTGATTAATTGATTAATCGATCAATTAATTGACTAACTAATCAACTAGTCGATTAACTAACTAGTCGATTGGTTATCAAAATCTATATAAACTTGATGATTAACATCTTCATAATAGATCAATTAGTTAAATTAATTTAAGAATTTTATTACAAATCAATACACAATACTATATGTGGTTAAAGTTAATTTAGTACTATTGTAACTATTAAGGTGGAAGAGCGTATATGTTTTACCAATTTAACTCTAATAGTTACTAGGAGATAGGTTTCTGATTTACTCGAATAAAGGTCTCTTCAGCACTACACTAGCTTACTTCCTATATTTTTCTTTAAATAAAATTGAAGAAAACTTCTATACTTGTATTTTATTGTATTGTATTGGGTTCTATTGTATTGGATTGGGTTCTCTCTTTTTATTGAAGTCAATTCATTCGTTTATATATATTTGAATTAATTAGTAGACACATTAATGTGCTAATTAGCATGTTAACGTATTGTTTACCACGCTACGTGCTATCACAACTAAGCCTAGTATGTTTAACGTACTATCACAACTAAGCCTAGTACGTTAACGTGCTATCGAGAATATTCGAAATTTGCACCCCTTAACACATATACGTGCTAACATGTTAATGTGTTATGAAGATGGGATGATTATATGTTTATCATCAAGTTTATACAGATTTTAACTAACATTTAATGAAATATACAAAATAGAAATACTAAATAAAGAGAAAATCTATTTATATAGAAGTAAACTAATCAGAAATCTGAATTTACAATTTTGATTTGTGACACTATCGTGATTTGAATTGCGATGACATTCTTTGATTATAATTTGCTTACTGATATTTTAGTTTTATAATCATGATTTTACACATGACTAGTATCATTTTACTATATATGAGTAATCGATTATTTGATTAAATAATCGATTTAATCGAATAATCGATTAATCAATTAATCAATTAATCGAATAATCGATTACAAGTCATTCTCGTTATATTGAAGTCCTCGGACTGTAAAATTTCTTCACCATATTGAGAGATTCACTATATCGAGAGCTTTTTATTATAGTAATAATAATTCTGTTCTAAAAAAATTCTTCACTATAGCCAATTTTCACTATATTGAGAGTTCACTATAACGAGAGTGACTTGTATACAAATTAATCGATTAATCAATTAGTTGGTACAATCAATTTTTAATCGATTGGTTAAAAAAATTTTATCCAATTAATCGATTGCATTTTTTGGTCCGATTTGAAACACTATATACAACAAAACACAATAACAAACTAACAAACAAATGCTTTCGGCAAATAAACAACAAAACAAACATATAAAATGCCAAATCTAGAAAGGCTTAGAGATAGCACTATACAATGAACTTAATGCAACTATTCTACAACAAGATAAAAGAATAACAAAATTCTTAGGCACAACTAGAGTTAACATCTCTATCCAGATTTATTTATCCGGATATATACTATGTCATGTGATATAACATGACATAGTGTTTTTATATCCGGATATAAATAAATCCGGATTTAAATTTAAATCCGGATATATACTATATTAAAACCGGATAAATCTGGATATAAAAAATATATCCGGATAAAGGTATTAACTCTAGACACAACAGATACTCACCTCATAGCCACTATCCGTGAAGCAAATCGAATATATAAATAGGTACAATATAAAAAAGCAAGGTAGCAAAGTATAACAGAGGAGGAAAAATATTTAACAGAATACGGCATCGATTCTAACATATTGCAATTGGACAACAAAAAAAACAAATCAGTATTTATAAATACAAAAACCACCACATGGGAATTGACTACAACAATTGGTAGAACTAGCAACGAAGCTTAGACCAATAATATGCAAATCAACAACAATAGTATTGTACAGAAAAGAAATTCTCCAGAGCAAAAAGATAAACCAAACATAGAAGAAACCACTGAAAAAATTAGAAAAAGCATAATGATAGAAAACAAATGTGGAATAATGGATTATGGTACTGAAGCACTTCTGAAAAATACTATTCCAGATACATACAAGCAAGAAATAAAAAAGATACAATAAAGAAACACAAAAAACACAAAGATATTTACAATTCGAATGCCTTTTTTTTTGTCCTTTTTGACTCCTCAGTTTGGGGCCCAAAAGGCAGATTTATTGCCAAAAACTACAAAAAAAAAGATACTTATAATCATATACATGCTTCTGAAAACCAACATGATACTTCGATTCAAGCGAATATGTCACAGTATTGTTTCACCATCCAGGATATACCAAAAGAGATTAACTGGTGCGAAATTAAAAGACACCTGGGATATTTTGGCGATGCATACTTTATTGAAGAACAGCCAAATTTTACAAGCAGAGCTAGAATTACAACCAAAATAGAAAAACGAGAGGCATCCTTAAGAGAACATTGGTCAATTGTTTTAAGTCATAAAAAAACATATATAGTAACACCAGGTGGATTTGACATTGCTGAACTGGAAAAAAGAAACAATTATAGGGGAATAATACATAATATACCAACAAGAGTAACAGAGAGTCTTCTTCTTCAACAACTAAAGAAGTACAAAGTTCAAGCTATACAGATTCTACAAATATATATTACTTTGACACTAAGTTGTTCTGGCATGATTATACAAAGAGAAGAAGAAAAAAATTTTTTATAATCATCATCAGCACCAACATGAGAAGAAAACTATAGAGAATAACAAAAAAGACCAACGTTAAAAGAAACAGAACGTTTCAAAAAGATAAAACCGAACAACTTATCCAAACAACTAAGGGATGATAACAGGACCCTAGACATCTATGATATATGTTATTTTTTTTTTTAGCAAATGGCAGAAATTTGGTCTAAGGTCCAAATTTAAGTTTTAGCAAATTGAGATTAATTTTAAAAAAGGTTATATAAAGCATTTTGGCAAATTACAGCAATTTTATGCATGTAATATTTTATTTTTAGCAAATTACCTGCATTTTGCAAGAACCATACTCAAAAATAAAGCTATCTCTTTTTTTGTACTACTATGATTTTTAAAAATTTAAGATGCTTAATTTTGAATTTTTTGATCAAAAAATCCAAAATTAAGCAT
>QKWP01001572.1:37281-114009 GCA_003550325.1 Gigaspora rosea
TTTTTTTTTGTTATTTTTTTTTATTATAATATATAATATATGTAATATTTAAAATATAATATATAATAAAAAATAAAATTTTATATTAAATAGCGAAAACTTGCGAATATTGTATATTTAATAATTTAAAATATTATATAATAATAATAATAAATAAATAAAAATTTATAATTAAATTGCGAAAACATGCGAAAACTTGCGAAAACCTGTAAAATGTTCAAAAAATATGATTATGTGAATATAATAATTATTAATTGATATCATATTCGATATAATCGGATATATATCAATTACTATGGATTCGTATTATTTCACCGACAATCACTTCACAGACATAACATTATACCGACACCCATTTTACTGACAAGCTTTTTTTACCGACAAATAACTCGCCGACACTCGATTTGCTGACAAGCATGCTTTCACCGACATGTTGATTTTACTGACACACACTTCACCGACAGTTAATTTTACCGACAAAATCAACTTACCGACAAGCTCATTTTACTGACAATAAAATCATCGACAAAAAATTCGCCGACAAACAATTCGCCAGATGCCTTAAGTATTACGGTTGATGCTGAAGTTATAGGGTCTTGATTTGAAACTGTAAGCTCTGCTAAAATCCACATATACTTTATAAATATGAAATCTATACCCAAACCTTACCCTAACCCTATAAGACAAAGACGAAAAAAACATTCAAAGAAAATTTTAAAATTTTATATCAAAATAGGTCATAACTTCAGCATCAGCCGTGACAATAATTATTATATAACAGGGTGAAATCTGAGTTGTGAAATAGTGAAACTTGCTATGATCATCACGTGAGGGTGAAATCCGCTTTTATATAATAAAAAACATAATAAAACGCGGATTTCACCCTAACCCGATCTACAAAGCGGATTTCACTATTTTGTAACTCAGGTTTCACCCTGTTCTATTATTATTATCATCATTACTGTAATAAAATGTGCAATTTTTATTGTCATTATTAATAAATTGCATAATACGTAATTATTCTTAGTAGTTTATTACATTGCTGTGGTCTCATATATCAACGAGTTGCATTGTCAGTAATTGTATTGTCAGCAAATCGTATTGTCGACGAATTGTATTGTCGGTAGAATAAGCTTGTCGGTATATTCTTTTTTCGGTAAAATGAGCTTGTCGGTAAGTTGATTTTGTCGGTAAATGTAACTGTCGGTGAAGTGTGTGTTAGTAAAATCAACTTGTTGGTGAAAAGGAACTTGTCGGTAAATCAAGTGTCGGCAAATTTTGTGTCAGTAAAAAAAGCTGGTCGGTAAAATGATTGTCGGTGTAGGTTGATGTCTGTGAAGTGATTGTCGGCGATTTGATTGCCACCCGATTACTATCACTATCGATAGTAATCGACAGGGTATTAACCGGATATTAATCGATTACTATTACTATCGATAGTAATCGACAGGGGTGATGAGTATCGATATATATCTTACCAGTTAGTAATCAATATATATCTATATATAAAATTTGCTAATGCTAACTTATATGTATAAACGAAAGATGAATTTATCACATACCAAAGCTGAAGAAAAGTTAGCTTTGATTAAATCGAGGTAATCTTATTTCACTTCATTGACAAACATTTCATTTAGCCAACATCACATAGGTTAGTAGGGTTAGGGTGCCTATACTTGTTTTTACTTCGTTTATATTTGTTTTTGTTAGTTATTTTTAAGTTATCTAATTTATTATTTATTTCATTGATTTTAGTTTAGCATTTTATTAGTTGTGTGATGTCGGCTAAGTTCAGTAAGGCAGATCCTACGTATTGTTTTTATTTCAAAAATTATTGTTTCAAATTTAGTATATTAATTCGATTATTACTGTATTATAGAGCTATGACGATTTACAATTCAACATATCTGCAGTATCAGGCTTATTCTAATACTACATCAGCAAAAAATTTTTCGGACGTTTTTGAGGACGAAGAAATGCACAATTTCAATTTATTTCTTGAAGACAATGAAGCTGATTTTAATCAAAGCGAGGTGAATGAGTTTGAACAGTACCTTACTAATCCGCTTTTTCCCTGTTCACATTCAAAGTGGTTCGATGTTCTAGACTAGTGGAAGGCAAATGCGCAAAAATACCCTTCGGTCTTAACAATGGCAAAAGACATTCTTGCGATTCCTGTAACATCCGTGGCTTCCAAATCGGTTAATAAACTTACAAGTTTATAGTTATTTTTTTTTTTTTTTTTAAGAATAAGGCTAACTTATACTTTATTTTTAGGCTTTTAATACCACTAGAAGAATAATCGATGAATATCATTCCAATCTTACTTCAGAGGCAGTTGAAATGCTAGTATGTGGTCAAGACTGGTTAAACAGTATGGAAGAGTGGGGCCAGAACGATAATTAAATGAATGATTTTTTTTTTTTTTTTCTATGGAATAGCTATTATTGTTACATTTTCAACATTATTAAATAGAAAAAGTATGCACGATGAACCGGCTTCGCAGCCACCGATATCAGATACAAGTAGTTCTTGAAACAAGAACAAATGCATATACAGTGAATTAATTGATAAAATATATATGAAAGACAGCAGATTATTGCAATTCGTAGCTTTAATATTACATTAATAAATAATTGATAATACAATTACATTCGTTTATTAATGTGGCTACAAATAACTAACTAAATTGGACTTCACTCTGATCCACAAATAAAATAAGAATGGATTATATCTATATTTGAATTTTGAATATTTCGATTACTATAGCATATTGATAAATATAAACTATTTCCGAAAATAAGATTCCTTGTATAATTCTAATTTCCGATATAATATCTATTAATTATATTAGATCTTTTTGGTTAATTACCGAACAATAGAAATTTCTAGTTTCTTTAATTGCAAATTTTGAACAAAGAAATTTTACTATACCTCGTTTATTTTAATATTCAAAACTATTTTCTTATTCTACAAATTAATAGACTTTGAAATAGTCCTAAATGTTTAAATTAACTGAACCATTGTTGAAATACAGTATCTTTTTATTCGAAGTTTAAAAACACAGACAGTATGTGCGCATAATCACAAGCGTAGTACAAATTTTCAAATTTTAGAATTTAGGTATATGCGGGCTACGGGCCAGGCCGGGCTTACCCAAAGCCCGTCAAGGCCCGGACTGACCCGTGTACTGGATTTTTAAACGGGTTTTGACCCGGGCCGGGCTTAAAAATATTTTGTCAGATTTATGAAAACCCAGCCCGACCCAGCCCATTACAGATCCTACACTAGCCTCGAACCGGCGACCTTGCGAATAAGACCCCGGAGTGCTAACCACTGCGCTATCCGACCCAGGGTCTCTATTTTTATTTTTTTAATTTTTTTTTGGTTTCGTTTTTTTTGAATTTATTTTTTTTTGTCATTTTTTTTATAATAATATATAATATATGTAATATTTAAAATATAATACTGTAAGGGTGTGGCGACTTAGGGAAGTTGGTAAGTTGTCACCCCAAGTGGCAGGTCTTGAGTTCAAATCCCACTGGCGTTGCTTTTGAAAAAAATAGAACTGTGTTCCGGTAACTGTTTCTTGTCGATCGGTTGGGTACATCACCTGTAGTCCTTGGTTACCATCTTGAATAGGAGCTTTCGGGCGAAGTTGTGTCTTGTGACACAGANTCCGATATAATATCTATTAATTATATTAGATCTTTTTGGTTAATTACCGAACAATAGAAATTTCTAGTTTCTTTAATTGCAAATTTTGAACAAAGAAATTTTACTATACCTCGTTTATTTTAATATTCAAAACTATTTTCTTATTCTACAAATTAATAGACTTTGAAATAGTCCTAAATGTTTAAATTAACTGAACCATTGTTGAAATACAGTATCTTTTTATTCGAAGTTTAAAAACACAGACAGTATGTGCGCATAATCACAAGCGTAGTACAAATTTTCAAATTTTAGAATTTAGGTATATGCGGGCTACGGGCCAGGCCGGGCTTACCCAAAGCCCGTCAAGGCCCGGACTGACCCGTGTACTGGATTTTTAAACGGGTTTTGACCCGGGCCGGGCTTAAAAATATTTTGTCAGATTTATGAAAACCCAGCCCGACCCAGCCCATTACAGATCCTACACTAGCCTCGAACCGGCGACCTTGCGAATAAGACCCCGGAGTGCTAACCACTGCGCTATCCGACCCAGGGTCTCTATTTTTATTTTTTTAATTTTTTTTTGGTTTCGTTTTTTTTGAATTTATTTTTTTTTGTCATTTTTTTTATAATAATATATAATATATGTAATATTTAAAATATAATACTGTAAGGGTGTGGCGACTTAGGGAAGTTGGTAAGTTGTCACCCCAAGTGGCAGGTCTTGAGTTCAAATCCCACTGGCGTTGCTTTTGAAAAAAATAGAACTGTGTTCCGGTAACTGTTTCTTGTCGATCGGTTGGGTACATCACCTGTAGTCCTTGGTTACCATCTTGAATAGGAGCTTTCGGGCGAAGTTGTGTCTTGTGACACAGACAAATCCAAGGAACCGGAGAAACAGAAACCCATTTGGCAAGTCCCGAGTAAGGAGGCAGCTCTGATCTTCGACGGTGCTAACCAAAACTGGAATATTGGACTGAAACCGGGGAACCGGACGTTGTCCTTGGGGACAAGGTCTACCAACCTGGCCGCCGGAGTCGCACCGGAGGAAAAGGACCCATGTTGAGAAATTGGGGACCAAGGGGAGAAAAACCATAATGGCACCTAATGTCGGGTAGATCAACCCTTCCGGGCCAACTGGATTGGAAGTCTGGGAAAACGGTGAAGGACCGGTAGGAAAGTGATGGTGGGTACAGGAGTTGGAGCGAACCTTATAAGGGCAGAAGTAGGTAATGGTAGCGGTTGGGTATCCCCTGACTGCAAGTTGCTTGCCTTGGTGAGTGCGTAAGTTACCGAAGTATAGGTAATACCTGTGTGGGACAGGGACTGCTCTACCAAGTTTACCTGCGAGGATAAATTAGTCCTAAGGGGATGTAGGTAGCATCCGAGACTGTCTTCGACTGACTAATGTATTGGAGGGCTGTACCGGTGATCACAAGTAGGATTGACATGCGAAGCTTAGACCAGAGGGTTTAAATAGGCAATCCCCTAGTCGGGTTGTAGGTATGGCAACTAGTGTAGAACCTTCGGGCGGACTACTTAAATTAGACAACCAAAAGTTGTATGTGTGGCTAGTTGTACTTTCATTCAATGTAATTCAATTGTGGGTGCTCCCAAAGAGGTGCCCTTGATCCACAGGCTTGATTAAATAAACTCTCACCCAAAGCGGGAACTTTAACACAAAAAAAAAATATATATATAATACTGTATATAATAAAAAAATAAAATTTTATATTAAATAGTGAAAACTTGTGAATATTGTATATTTAATAAATTAAAATATTATATCATAATAATAAATAAAAAAAATTTTATAATTAAATTGCAAAAACTTGCAAAAACTTGCAAAAATCTGTAAAATGTTCAAAAAGCATGATTATGTGAATATAATAATTATTAATTGATATCATATCAGATATATATTGATTAATATCGATATATATCGATTACTATCGATTACTATCATTATCGATAGTAATTAGCAGGGGTGATGGGTATCGATATATATCTTACCAGTTAGTAATTGATATATTATCTATATATAAAATTTGCTGATGACAAGAAGCCCTCGAAGTGAGTAACATTAAGAATAAGTCAAAGAAACGAGCGGCCCAATGGCTCCATATCCAGGTAATATATACAATATGGTGCTTATTTGCGAAGGCCAAATGGGGCGAAGAAGAATTTCAGCTCAAGAAGGAACTTCAGCAGTTACTATTCATTATTAAAGAAAAATCACCTAAAATAAAACAGATATATAGTTCTTTAAAATTTAGTATAGTCAAAAGCATGTAAGATTAATTGATATTAATAAAGAGCGCCAATTGTGCCTTAGCCACATGACTGAGAAATTTAAAAAAAAAATATAAAGTACATGGATCTTTTGATGCATACCTAATTAGAAACCCTAACCAAGAGTTAGATATCCAAAAATCAATTTCATTGCAAAAGTATCAGGTCGAACATTATAGAATTTCTGATAATTTTTCACATGGTTTAGTTTTTATAAGCCAAGAACAAATTGTGAACCTCAAAAAATATAGATGGTTAACCTAATTAACTCGATGCATCAAACAAATAAACATGACTATCATTTGTTTACTTTATATATTTGTAATGGGCTTGAATGCTGGGATGTCAGTACACACTTTTTTGTTAATAAAGAGAATAGTATTACTGTTGCAGAGGCTTTAAAAATTATTCAATGATTCGCATATAGCTGGAGACCTAGATATATCCTTCAGGACCAAAGTAGTGTAGAAAAAAATAGTACTAAGTTAGTTTTTTTGGGTCTTAAAAAGGGTGAACAGGAATATGATGTAATTTATTGTACTGTACACCTTGTATGAACTTGGATAAGTAAAATATATTGTGAAAAGACTTGACAAATAATGATGCCAAACGAACCAAAATTGGTTGTGAAACTCTAAGTCAACAAGTGATTACAGAGTGTCCGGTTTCCACTATCCAATGATATATTATGCAAATAATTCTCACCAGTGGGCACTTTGGGCATGCATGAATTCTTCTGGCTTTTTGCAAGTGACTTCAACAAATTTTTTGGAATCTTACCATTCTGAACTAAAGAGAACAACCTTTTCACAGTATGGCTTGATTGGTGTGTATTTTGAGTCATGTTACATGGGATTACTAGATAGTATAGTTGTAGTTTATTTGATAATTGGATTAGCTATTGACTTGATTAGCCGGTTAACTGCTACAAAATAAATAAATATTTGGAAGATTTTTAACTTCTTTGTACAGGCAAATTACATATAATTACAATAGAACAGGGTAAAATCTGAGTTGTGAAATAGTAAAATCCACTTTGTAGATTGAAATCCACATTTTATATAAAAGCAGATTTCACCCTCACATGTGATGATCTTAGCAGATATTTTCATACAGTATTTAAAATTCTTATAACTTTTATTACAAAATTACTACATATCGCCGCCAGTGATTATCACCAGTTACACGATCAGCTGATCAGCATATAAATAAGACCCCTAAATAAAAAAAAATTTATATAGCTAACTCTGTTTAAAAAAACCAGCAAAATGTACAGCTAAATTTGATTAAAATGTATGACATCAGCAAAAATAAACTTAAAATGTACGACAAAAATTTTATATTTATTGAAAATTTTAGCTAAAATGTACTATAAAACTATAGAATTTGATTGTAATATGTACGACAAATATTTAATCATCATTATTATCATTTTTTTTTGTTTGTTTCATAATTTTTTCAGCATTTACAATGCTATTTTCAATATTAGTTGTAATATCTTGCCAATGATAATATGATGTTAATTGCAAATCTGATAACTATAATACTTTATCTGTCCATTTTGATGTACCATGAAGATAGCTTTTAATATCACCTAAAGCTGCAAAAAACCGAAACGGATATGCTTCACATACAAACTGTGTCCTATTACTATCTATTATCGGAGTAAATTCACGATCAGAATTAGGTGCTAAGTCAAAAAGTCTGGCATGAATTCGACTAGCATCTACTCCATCTAACATTTCAGCTCTAATATAACTCATATAGTCCAGTGCAAAAAGATTTGTACACCAAAAACTTTGTTAATTTTTGTACTAAATAAAAGTTTTTAAATGTTTGATTAATTATTTAAAATTTTTTTATATTAAATAAAGTAGGTTTCAATCTAACTTTTTATATGATTTTTATTATTTTAATACCAATTAATTTTAATAATTTATAATGCAAAACTTTTGAATTTTTTTAAAAAAAATTTGGTTTTTTTTTAAAAAAAGTCTATTTTAAACATTTTCGAAACCAATTTGCATTATTATAAGTTTGTACTACACAAGTGCATTGATGTACATATAATAAACATGTGGTTAAAATTTGAGCAAATTTGGATCATTGGTTAAAAAAAAATTAAGTTTTAAAGTTAGATAATAAATAAATTATTAAAAATTTATTATATGCTCCAACTTATAGAATTGGTAATAACTTTTGATCCACTGGTCCGTTTTGAATGATTTAACTGCCAAAATGCTCTTCTCAATGAGACGATTCTAACAAGCATAAAATCGTTAAAATCCAATTACAGGATCACAAGATCGTTCAACTGCTTGTAATTTTAATAGTGATTTTAAGTAAATTTTTTTATCATTGAATAACTATTGATCCACCAGCCCATTTTGAATGATTTAACTACCAAAATGTTCGCCTCAGTGAGACGATTCTAACAAGCCCAAAATCGTTAAATTCCAATTACAGGATCCCAATATCAATAAAGATTTGTATCATTTTAATCAAATTAGTTCTATATATATAAACTAATTTGATTAAAATGATACAAATCTTTATCGATATTGGGATCCTGTAATTGGAATTTAACGATTTTGGGCTTGTTAGAATCGTCTCACTGAGGCGAACATTTTGGTAGTTAAATCATTCAAAATGGGCTGGTGGATCAATAGTTATTCAATGATAAAAAAATTTACTTAAAATCACTATTAAAATTACAAGCAGTTGAACGATCTTGTGATCCTGTAATTGGATTTTAACGATTTTATGCTTGTTAGAATCGTCTCATTGAGAAGAGCATTTTGGCAGTTAAATCATTCAAAACGGACCAGTGGATCAAAAGTTATTACCAATTACAAAAATTGGTACAATTTATATATAATAAATTTTTTTAAAATAAGTCATTATTAATAAAAGTTTTTATTTTAACAATAATATAATTAAAATAATTTTATTTTTATAAATCCGAATAGTAAATAAATATTTTGAATCAAAAAAATTAAAAATTAAATTATAAAAAAAATTTTGAATCATAGCTATTCAATATGCAAATCTTTTTGCACTGGACTATACCATGTTTCTAAATTAATAATTAAATTTTAATTTAGTTAATTTATCTAAATTTTAAATTTTTATAAATATTTTAGACTTACTACAAATACTGCTATGATTTCTGCAATAAAGATTGAAGGTGTTTTATCCACAAAAAAAAAATAGTTTCCAGCTTTGAATTTTGATGACTGTGGATTGAGTTTTGTAATTTCAAAAACTTTCTCGCATGCAGTAGTCCACCGTGAAGCACATCCTTTTGTTCTAATTGGTTTAATACCAGCATACATTCGTTCATATCTCAAAGCAGCTGCCAATTCAATTGAACCATTATTCGTTTCAACCACAAAATTTTTTTGATTGTTTGTTGTTTTGTTATTGAATTTTCGATGTTCTTTTTGTGTATATTGATCAAATATAGCTAAAATTTAATAAAAATATAGATTAAAATTTTAATATATTATATTGTAATAAATTTTATAAACACATACCACGAGTTTCTTCCATTTTTTGCATAATAAAAAGACGATTTATAGTACTATTTTTTTGCACATTACAAATAATAATATCAAAAAATGAATTATCTGTAGAATTCAATTGAAATTCTTGTCCAAATTCATCTTCGATTATTAATTGGTTTCTATCAAGATGGTTTAAAAAATTACATTTCATTGTAATGCGACGTTGATGTTGTAATAGCATTTGATCAATTTGATTATCTTCAAGAATTTGAAAATCGTTGTCAAATTGAGCTTCATTATCATCAATATCATTGATTGAAGTATCATTGTCATGATTATGTTTTAAAGTATGTAAAGCGTTTTGAATAATAGTAGAATATTCAGAGAATTCATAATTAATCCCAACACTTTGTAAAATTAAACTCATCGCTTTTGAAACCTATAATAAATATCATTCTATTAATAATAATCATATCATAAATTAGAACTAAAATTTAATTTTACAAACCTTTAACATATTCGAATCAATATCAAATATATTAGGAAATTCTGATAAAGTTTTTGAAAGTTATCTTTTGCAGTTGAAAGATGAATATTGTACCCATCATTATTATCTGGTCTTATTAAATTTCCTTAAATAATAATTAAAAAATAAATTAAAGATCTATCTAAGTGTGTGCATAATTTGCTTCTTTTTTTTTTTTTTACTATAGTTCTGAGGAGAATGCACTTAGAGATGTTTACTATAATAAGAAAAAACTTATACCTTTCATTTCAATCGAAATTGTTTTAAAAATTTTTTCATGCATCATTAAAAAATCTAAAACAGTATAATCTTCTATTATTCGCCGTGCATAACCAAATATGTGTTCTAAAAAAGCAGTAGAAATAATCCATGGACATAATGGAATTCCGTGATAATAATTTGGAAAATTATAAATCAGAAGTATTAAGGTAGTGCCAAGGTAAATAAAATCATCATTTGATTGCCAGGATATGCCGTATTTTTGAAAATTTCGTTGATTTTGATTTGACATTAAATAATATCGTGTTGTAGCAAAAAATATTACTGCTGCCCATGCAAATCGGATTCTATTTAGATGATCCATTGAACGAGATTTCCATGATTCCAATAATAATCCTGCAAAAAAATGATAAAGAGCATCTCCGTAGAATGAATCGTCATTATATTCAGTAGCATGCTGAACTATAGCTAAAAAGACAATATATTAATTAAACTTATTAATTCTATTAAAATTTAATAATTTGAATAAAATTATTTCATACCTTTTAATACATTAGAAGAAAAAAATCTTTCAGCAAGCTCGTCTGCTTGTTTATATTTCGGATTTAATACTTCATTCGTTAAACCTGATTTATTTCCATATTTTTCATTTAAATACCAAAGATGTTCTGTCGACATAATAAAATTACTAATTGGGCAAACACGTGCACCTCTATTATGCATGTTTCGAGCTTTTAAATTGTTTATTTTGTTAACTTGCAAATCGTAAAAAAAAACTAAAAGTATATAAAAATTTTTAAATTAACTTTTTTAATACAATGAAAAACGTCAGTTCCACTAATTAAAGGTTGACAATTATTAAGTATTCCCATTTTAATTAGAAAATGTCTTGTAAAAGGTGTCGAATTATCCTAAAACAATTAAATATTATTTAAACAATAATTAATATTAAATAATAAAGATTGATATACACTTACTAATGTGAGATTAAGATCCGAAAAAACTGATGAATTTTCACTATATGTTTCTACTATCCAAGATCGATCATGTGCAGCTCCATCAAAATAAAGTCCAATAAGATTTGCATTTGATTTTATTAATTCTTTTAAAACTGTATTGTTTTCAAAAAATGCATCAGCTTTGGTTTCTTTTTGATTAGATGGTATAACGGCTAATACCAACGGTGGAATACCCAGCAAAACAGCTGTTAACGCAAATACAGTAATATATGTTGCCTTGTCAAATGAAATTTTGGCATGAAGTTCCTCAGCAGTTATTGAATAAGGTATTGTTGAAGTATCGATTGGAACTGATCCCACCCATTGTTGACATATTCTACAAACTTCAATCATCTCAGCAACTTTTGTTTGATCTTTTGCACATATTGTTGGACCATAATAATTATATGCTGATCGCCAAATTGTAATAAGCTCTGCAAATACACTAGAATTAATTCCATGAACATCAAAAAATTCATTGTTTTCATTTCTTTTCTTGCGTATTAATCGAATTGTTGGACCAGCAAGATTTGTAGTAATCCATCGAACTGATAATGTACTAATTGACATTAATACTATAAGAAAATTAACAAAACTTTCATTGTATTGACCAATTCCACGCATTGATGTTACTCCTCGTTCCATTTTATCAAGCAATTTAGTAACTGCTTGTGCCATACCAACGAAAACTGGACGTTGTTCATCCATAGTCTTGTTAATCATAAAGGCCGTACATTTTCCAATCCAACCTTCAAGTCTATTCGTTTCAACAGCTTCAAGAATTTGACCAAGTGCCAGATATGATTTTATAAGTAAATGGTAGGATTTATCTTCAAGTTCAGTATTAAGATAATTAAGAAGATTTTTGAGTGCATCAGATATAGCTGTTCCAGGCCGATGTTTAATTGTATTTGTGACTGTTGTATAAAGCTGTTGATAATTCATTGTTAACTATTCACTATTACTAAATTGACTATAAAATTTTTGAGGAATTTCTTTGCCTTCTTTAAGAAGAATTAAAGAATCAATTTGAGCAATAAGGGTTTGCATACGACGATTATGCTTCTGAAAAGCTTCATTGTCAACCAAAGTTGCACATACAGAACAAAATCGAGCTCGGGTTTTTCCTATACAATTTTTATGTTTAAAGTATCCTTCTGCCTTTTCAACACCGTCAAAAAGGGCATCATCTCGTAAAATTTGATAATTATTACCTTTGGTCCCATACTTCGCTAATATATCATATTTGTAAGAAAAAAACCCATTACAAGCTATATATATAGTTTATTAAATTAAATCAATTATTTTTAAGTATTCAATATAGTATATCTTTAAAAAAAAAAATTAAGCAAAAAAAGATCATCGTTATTACCTTTTAGTTCGCTTTTATTTTTATCAAATTGAACGTCAATACTGGTAACAAATTGGGTAAGAAAAGTTGTTCGTGGTTTTTTGTGTATCCTTTTGTCTGCATTTGCTTTATTATTAATGTGTAATTAAGTATTAAGATGTGTCCATAAATGGTCCCCATCATTAGGTCGATATAGTGTAATTGGTTTTCCTGTAGCACAATAATGACAGTACACATGTTTTTCATCTAATTTCTCAAAATTTTCATCAAGAAGCATATTATCTAATTTCTGTTTTAAAGTATTTTTTTTCATAAGTAAATTAGTCCAAGAATCAGTAACGTAGTTCTCTTTTTCTTGACTTGCGGTAGGTTCAGTAGATATAGAAAAAGAAAGTTTGGCCTGAATAAACGTTTTCTTATTTTGCTTTTTGAAGGATTCACCAGTCATAGTGATTTTTATAGCTTTCAAAATTTTTTGGTTATTTTGGAACGAGAAAGAATGGTGAGCATGTCAACGAGTAAATATTTGTATAGACAATTTTTGTGTAATATTTACAATTATCTATATTTGATAATCGTTGGTCGTCGCAGTTACAAAAATCTCAAAATTTTCAATCAAAATTGTGTCTATAAAATTAGCTTCTGCGTTTTAAACAAAAATTATCCTTTGCATAATGTTATTATGTACTATAATTTTCTAACCCAATTAAAATAAAACCTGAATACCATTCACTGCTAGTTTCAATAATCGTTAAAATTTTTAACATTTTACTATAGATTGATCTATACGTAGTACATATACCGAACACCTTGACATAACAAGTTGGGGTGCACAGTATACTATATAAATCAAAACTATATGTGGTATCATATAAAAATCTATTATCGATTTTTTTTTAAAAATCTATTATTGAATTTTTTTAATAATTAATACAAATTTTTAAATAGATGTACAGCCCTAATAGTTCAATAGTTTTGGATAAAACTTCACAAAGACAAGTATTAAGTCCTTACAAACAAAGGTATAGAGCATTTCTTTAAATAAAACTAAATTTACCCCTTTCTTGCTGCTTTTTTTTTTTTTTAAAAAAAAACACATAGCATATTACTGTACAGACCCCTTTCTTTTTGCTACTTTTTTTAAGAAAAAAAAAACCGTAGCATATTACTGTACAGACCCCTTTCTTTTTGCTACTTTTTTTAAGAAAAAAAAAACCGTAGCATATTACTGTACAGACCCCTTTCTTTTTGCTACTTTTTTTAAGAAAAAAAAAACATGTAGCATATTACAGTTTTTTCATGTTTAAATAAATGAAATGATTCTATAGCCTTGTTTGTAGAGATGTAATACTAGTCCTTGCGAAAATTTATTTAAAACTATCGAACCATTAGAGCAGTACATCTATTAAAATTTGAAAAAAATTCGATAATAGATTTTTATATGATACCACATATAGTTTTGATTTAAATAGTATACCGCGCACCCCAATAACAAGTGTACAAATAAAATATAAAGTATGATAAGTGTACAATATACATTACAATAGTAAAGCTAAATTTGAATAAAAATGTACAACGAATCTTTTCTTGGTTATTAATTAACTGTACGATAAATCGTCTTATCATTAAATGGGTGTACGACAAGCAATTTTGCCTAGTATATATTGAATGTACGATAAAGATCTCTACACGTGATTGCTTAAAAAGAAAAATTGTGTAACAGTATGACAAAACTTCTTATAGAGTTCACTATATAAATTTTTTTTTAGTCAGGGGTCCTATATAAATATAAGTATTTTTTTTGTACAACTCAATATTTGGGTTGTTTTTTTTTATTACTAATTAGTATTTTTTTTAGTTTTTAGCACCGCTATTCTTGTCATTGATATTGTTCCCGGTATCGTCGTTGGTGTCGTTGCTGGTGTTGTTTTCTTTTGTTGTTGGTGTTGTCGCTTGTATTGTTTATTTTCGTTATTGGTATCATTTTTTTTCATCATTAGTGTCATTCGTTTTGGTGTCTCTTCGTCTTTGGTATCGACCATTTTGGTGTCTTTCGTCTTAGGTATATTCATTTCGTATTGTTGGAGTCGTATATTTTGGTGGTAGGTTTTGTCAATAATGTGTTCATTTTGGTATCTTTGTTATTGGCGCTCGCCTGTTTCGGTGTCTTTTTCATGTCGTTGATATCGTTCAATTTTGGTCCTTTCTTCATTAGTGTCAACTATTTGATATTTATTTCTCATAGTTTTCACGTCGGTTCTTTGTAAGTATTCAAATTTTTCTTGTAGGTTTTCTTTTTTTTCTTGCATTTTGTTACTTATTTCTTTCACGAACTTTCTCTAGCTAGGTAGAATAGTTGATAAGATAGATGTTAGAGTTAGGGTTTGGTAAAATAGGCGATATGGTAGACATTAGGGTTAGGGTTTGGTAGAATAAGCAATTAGGTAAACGTAGTTAAGTAGACATAGAGTTAGGGTTATGGTTAGTTAGTATTTGTGGTTGGGTTGGAGTTACAGATAAAATGCTCATGAGCAATGATGTGACGTTTTTATGCAACCATGCGTTTTTTACTTGCGAAAATGTGCTCTTATGGAGGTCTAAGTATTTCATACTGGTAGATTTATTACATATCTGATATATTATGTAATTATTACGTTTTTATATGAACTAGTAATAAAATTTAATAAAATGATAAATTAAAAAAAATTAATTTTATTGGTCGAATCTGACCACGTGATGCAGGCAATGATCACTGCAGGTGATAAATAGCAAATCTCTTTTTATTATTATTTAACGGTTTTACTAAAGCACACCACTGGTGTTTAATACCAGTGTCAGAAATTAGATCGGAACATCATCGGAAAGTAGATCAAAAAATCATGTGACATAATTTGGTGTAATGTAACATGATCAGAAAAATTCAAAACAAACGTCTCAAAACGTTTCTTTTGTCAAAAAAAGCTTATTTCTCAAAAGTTTGCATAAGAAACCACTTTTTTTAACTAAAAAAAGTTTTCTTGAGCAATTTTACTATATAACAACCTAAACCCAAACCCTAACTAAGCACTCACCCTAACCCTACCCTAACATAAACAAACTTGAAAGAATTTTGGTACTGATCACGTGGGAGTGAATTTTTGATGGCTAGATATCTAATTTTCGATACTGGTGTTGAATGCCAGTAGTGTGATTTAGTAAAACTGATTATTTAATGTCAGGCTCTTTAAATTTTTTTTTATAAAAAAAGAAAGAAAAAGAAAAAAAGAAAGAAAAAAATACTATGTATGCCATTGTATAAAATAGAGTTTAAACTTTCTCATCTAATGGTCAATAGTCACACTTTCCAACTTGACTTGAAAACAGATAGAGTAGTACAGTTAAAACTAGCAATGAAGTTTGTTTGTTCTTGGGTTAAGTTTTATATCATCCATAGAACTGTCTTACCTTTTTTGTTAATTGCCCTTGATCTGTTATACAATTTGCCTTTTTTATATTGCACAACATTCTTTAGGTACTTGGCACGATTTAAGAAAATCTCAATTTTTTGTAATTTTTTTTTCAAAGATAAAAAAAGTTAGATATTGATTTCAAAAATGGTAATTTGTTATACCTTCTGCATAACTTCAATGCGACCTAATGAATTTTAGTATGTTGTACTGTTAGATCTACCAAATACATGACATAAATTTTGTATTGCTATCACTTACCAAAATTCTTTAAGAACACCTTTAAAAAGGATAAGAAATTTGATTTTTTTTTTTGTACCATTTTTTGCATAAATGCATGCATGCGTGCATGCATATAGTCTTAAGCAATTTTATATCTTTACATGTCCAGTGATTTAGTGAGAAGATCTCTTGCTTTATGGATGGGCATTTGGTTCTACTGGTCAGTTCTATAAACTTTAATGCTTCCTTTCATACGATTTCACTACTAGGACAGCTTATTATAAGTGTTCTATAGTCTGTTCCACCATGGGCATCTTCCATTGTCCTGACAATTCATGTGCTTCAATCTGTAGCCCAATGGTAAGGCCTTGTGGTATAGTCTCCAGTAAATGTCCAGCTTTTTAAATTGTACCTCCTTGGTGAGGATCCACCTTGTATTGTATTTGTTTGTCAAGACCGACCATTCAGTATTACTGGATAGTCCCTTGTTCATGCCTTTTTCACCGTAATTTGATTTTATTTTAATTCCCTACTCTGAGGTCTTCCAGGTTCCAGGGCCAGTTTCTTGTGGATTTCCAGGCCCTCAGATGAGCCCTTTTGGCTTGGAACTTATGTTTGCTTCGTGTAGAGCCCAAACTGCTTCTACGCTCCTTTTTTCCCTAAGTCTATCGCTAATTCTTTCTCTTTCATATTTTACCCATATACAGCGCCCATACAGAGCTTTTTTCAGATCATCAGGAGTCTAGCATCCATTATATTTTCAATATTGGGACCATAAGCCACCGTTGATATAGTCCTCTTGAAATTTAGCATATTTTGGAAATATTTTTGATTTGTTCTTTATCCAGGTTAGTGATGCCACCGAAATTAATTTTTGAAAAAGATCTATTTCATCTTCATTAGAGAAAATTAAAATTTTTTATAAGAAAGAGCAAATAAACTTTATATAGATATGTTCCTTATAATTTTGTCTATTCAAAAAAAGTATCAAATAATTTCGTCTTTCAAGTAAAAATAGGTCAAAAACAATTTCGTCTTCAAATTTTAATTTCGTGTTTTAGAACCCGAAATGCTTTCGTCCTCATGTATAATCCAGGTTGATGTCTAATCATTGAGCTCAGCTAATTGTTTTATATTTGGCATTAAAATGTATATGACAGGATCTACACATACTCTCTCCAGTACACGTAAGTTTGGAGTAGAGTAATTTCAGTTTGTTAAAAATACATACGACTAGAAGAACAAACAAGGCCGCAGAAACAAGAGTAAACAGGGCTAGTCCCCTCAGAAGTAAGAAAAGAGACTGCAGTGTGTTTGATGACGCTATATTCTTGAAAGAAATGGCATCAAAAAGACGTAAAGTGGAAAAAGAAAATAAACACAACAACAACATTAAAACTAGGGTTGGGGCACGGTAAAAATTTTGGGCATGCCCTCTCTTATTGTGCCCTGGGCATGCCCCCTATATATAAATCATATGATATGTGGCATAGCAAGTTTAATTCTAATTGGCCAATTACTAAATTATTATCATATATTGTACTATATATATTATTTGATTTTAAATAAATAAATTCTGAAACTGCTTTTATTCTACCTATATTAAAAATAATTTAGAAGATAGAGAAATAAATTAAAAGTTAGCAATGAAATACACTTTTTGTCTTATAGATTAAACATTCTATAATTATAGATTATTTAACAAAGTTTTAAAAGCTACAATATATTAGATATGGAGTATATCAGATATATAGGATTTATATAATTATATTCTATATTCTATACCTTTTTTTTTTTTTTATGTTTTCCTTCTGGGAACTACCCAGAGATGGTGTTTGGCCTCTTTATTAATATAAACTTTTAATTATACATTACTATGCTATATATTTGAATTTACTAATTAATTTGTTTGAACATTTTTCTAAACTAGCTTTAAGTATTCTAATGTCCTTTTTTAACCTTGCTTCTGCCTTCCTTATCGTTGTGCTTCTGTCTGGTGATTCTCCACCCCATCTATTAGCCGTGTAATTACACCAGAGTTCATAACATACTTGCATACCATTTGTTCACTTTATCTGTGGCTGGCTCTTGATAAATTTCCTCGAGAGTGGTTGGCAGGATCTTTATCTCCCCTATACATAGGTGGCATAGTCCTTTTTCCCATATTTCTTTACTTACCACGCATCTGGCAGCAAAGTGTTCCCTTGTTTGTTGTTCTCCCGGGCACCAATAGCAGTCACCTGAGATACCTTGTCCGCTATGTTTCAATCTATACCCTAGGGGTAGAGCCTTGTGGAAGAGTCGCCAAAACACCATCTTCTTTTTATTTTCTATTTTCGTAATGTGCAGCCAGTTGTGAGTTCTCTGACTTTCTCCTTCTGTCACGACTTCTGCTTTGAATATTTCTTTTCTTAGGATGTTGACTATTTCTTTTACTATTAATTTGTTAACTTACACAACATTGGCTTCTATTTCTTCCAACTTCCACAACCAAGAGGACAGGGATTTTACCTTTCCCTCTATCTTCTTCCAAGCAGACAGATACGGTTTCCATTCTCTTGGCCATGCTTTCGTACTGATCTTGGAGTTTAAGGCCTGTATTATATTGATGCCTCTCCTTTCACGTAGGCAGTCAGAAATCCTTTTCCTTTCAACTTTTGCCCAAACGATTTGCCTGTTATTAGGCTTCTCCAGACCATACACAATCTGGCTTTTAACATATTCCCAATTATTGGGGCTTTTAGGCCAAAATTCGCGAAGTTTTTCTGGAACGTAGACCATCTTGGGAGCATTTTAGCCTTACCCTTAATCCACTTAGCCAAAAGCTCATTAATTTCTGCTGTTTGTTTTCCTGTAGGAGGAGCTAGGTATGCTCCATACCATACTTTAGAGAGGACAAGGACATTTGCTAATAGTATTTTCCTGACTATTGTTAGGTTTCTTTCTGACAGACGTTCCAAGTTTTTTCCCATTCGTTTAATTATTTTTGCCCACATGTCCTTTTTGGGGAAGCCATTTGCTTGAACTTCGTAACCTAGTATCTTTATAGTGCTCTGTTTATTTACTTTCGTAAAATGTTCCTGGCCTTTTAACTCTACCCGATCCGCTACGGTGTCAGCGGGATCGATTTTGTTTTCATTTTGATAATACTAGCGTTTGAGGCCCCCTTATATTGTTTGAAAGTTCCTAAGGTCACTTCCCAATTTTCTCTGGAGCTGACTCCTACAGATAAATCATTGGCAAATGCTGACAACTTGAAGAACGACTGTTCAATTCGGATACCTTTAAGTCTTCTTTCCAATGTACATAGCAGAGGTTCGAATGCGAGGACATAGAGCAAGGGTGAGAGAGGGGCACCCTGTCTGACCCCTCTTTCTACTGTAAAGGGTAATGTGAGCCCTTTCTTTCCTATAATATGCGATTCTTGGTTTTGAAACAGGTTACCAACCAGCTTGATTATATTAGGGTCAAAGTTCATTTTAGACATCATTAAACTCAAGAATTCATGGTTAATTCAATCAAAGGCCTTCCTTTGATCCACAAGTAACAACCAGTTTTGTTTAGATGTGTCCGGTTGATTGCATATCGTGGTAATGATATCTAGAGCCACGTCTGTAATTACTCTGTCTTTAATAAAACCTGTTTGATGAGGTGGAATAATTATTTTGCAAATTTCATTTAGCCTTCTGGCTATGATTTTCATAAATATCTTGGTGTCCGAATTCACTAGGGAAATCGGCCGCCAGTTTTTTAAAAACTCTCTGTCCTCGGACTTCTTTGGTATGAGCATTATCATATTCTTGTGCCAAGAGATCAGCATTATTCCTGACTTGAGAACTTGGTTAAAGACTGACTCTAGGACGGGGGTTACCGTGACTTCAAACTTCTTATAGAATTCATATGTAATGCCATCAGTACCAGGAGACTTATTGTTTGGGAGAGATTTAATCATCTGTTCTATTTCTTCCTTCGTTATATGTTTCGTTAGGCTTGAGTTCATTTCTGTGCTAACCTGAGGTAAGTCTGTTGTCAAATTATCTGCCAGTTGTGGATCCCATTTCTCTTTTCCGTATATATTTTTATACTCCTCTTTAATGTAGTCTAAAGTGTCCTTGTATTTATCTTTATATTCCTCCAGAATTTTAATCAAGTCTTCACAATTTCCTTCACTTCTGGCCTTATAACGAGAGAAAAAGAACTTGGTCGATTTCTCTCCTTTCTCTATCCATCGTTCTTTTGAGTGCAGGTGCCACTTGTCAGCTAACGCTGCGGTTTCTTCATGTAACTTGTCGGTCAGGTTGGCGAGTTCATATTCTTTCATTGAGCTTAGTCCTTTTTTTGCCTTTTCTTCCTTGAGTTTAGAGATTGTATTGCTTATCTTGAGTATGTTGCTTTCATGCCGCTTAGGTTTCCTAAATGCTCTTATTATCGATTGTAATCTCAATTTACACCTATCCCAATTCATTGGTGTATCTTCTGATTCTAGTTCGGCTTTTAGTTCTTTGACCAGGAGTTTATTACCCAGTCCTTCTTTATCCATTTTCCATATAGTGCTACCATACGTTTTAGATTTGGAGGACAGCGTGCATGTCACAAGTAGGTGGTCGGAGTTACCAAATTTCATCGTTACCTCCGAAATTAAGTGACTTTGCTCCATCCCTACAAAAGTATAGTCAATGCATGTACCCATTAAATTGTTGACCCGGGTGTTCTGGAAGTATGTTAAAAGGGGCTAGTTTCCGAATATTCAGCTACATTAAAAAATTCTGAAACTTTTTCTTCGAGAATTCCTCTAGAGGTGTCTCGTTGTGGTTTTGCCTGACTAACTCTATTTAGTACTGGGTTCAAGTTTACATTAAAGTCTCCTGCTATAATATTAATACTGTCTGGTTTCTGTGCTGGGGTCCAGTCACTGAAGAATTTAATCCTATCCTGTTGGTGTGGAGGAGCGTATATGTTGGTGATAGCGAAGGTGTGGCCTCTGAATATAAATTCTGTTGATATAACTCTATCGTCCTTGTCTATTTTAGTCATTTTAAATTCTATTATTTTATTACCAGCTAATATAGCTGTTTTGTTCGTCCAAATAGAATCATAAATCCATTGTGCCTTAAGGAAGTCTCTTGTATTTTTATTCGTAGTGTTAGTTTCCTGTAATAATATTATGTCCATTTTGTAGGATTTCAGCAGTGTAAGAGTGATGCATTGTTTGTCCTTGTTATTAAGTTCTTTTACGTTCAAGGTTGCTATCTTAAGTCTGAAGTTTTGTGACATGATCCGTAAAAGGAAGGGGCGCCCTATCTATTGGCGGTGAAAGTTACCGCCCCTCCCCATTTTGCCATATGGGTCATGGTCTAGGAAAACCCCCCTCTGACACTTTTTTAAAAATTTTGAGATTTTTGATTCAAATTAAAGTTTCGGTTTATATCTATATGTATTTTACTTTTTACCCTACGTTGATATAATAGTTTATCGAAATATTTTAACTTGAATGTAAAACAATTTTTTAACATTCGTGTTCTAAAAATAGATTTACAACCAAAGATTGACGGCTCAATTTAATTAGATTGGTCAATCAGTGTTTCATAATCACATGACCTTGTTTACTCAGTAATTAATATCTAAAAATAAACAAAAAATTCAGGGGCAAAATTTAGGTTTCACAAACAATTAATCGCTATTTTCTCAAAATGGAAACCCCCCTTCAGATGGTGTTTTTCCTAGTCCATGACCCATATGGGGAGGGTCTCTTCTCGGATTCTTGTATCTTTGATTTGTCAGTTTGTTTGTTCTTTTTTAGTGTTGTTGATCTTTTGTTAATGACAGGTTTGAAGCCCTCTGAGAATAACCAATCTGTGTCTTCTGGTTGAGTAGCTTTAGTTGCTGTTTCCATGGAATGAAATTCTGAATGTGCACTGCTTCGATCTACTGTTTTACTTGAGGAGCTAAGAGTGTCTAATTCGTTCCTCAGATCCTCATTTCCACATGTGTAAGTTGGGGTATTTGGAGCCCCTGAATTACGCTGTTGTGCTAATGTATTGTCTTTAGTGTCTAGGACGTCTGTCATTTTTAATTTCCGAGGGTATTAGTTCATTAACTGTTGAGTTGATCATTTCCACTTCGGTGCTATTTGTGTCTGGGCTTGAGCCCTTAGTCACCTGCTTCCTTTCCTCATCGGGAAGCTTCCTTATTGTTTGTATTTGTTCTTCTGTATTGTTCATATTTGTTCCCACACTGTCAGCTGCAATATCTGGGGCAGTTGCGGTTTGGTCTATTGTTTCGTGTTCCCCATTTCCTTTAGCAGAATTAAGTAAGATCTGCTTTTCTTTGTTTGTACTCCTTATGGTTTTACTTAATTCGACCAATTCTTTGTATTGCATGCACTCTCTTTTGATGTGACCTTCTTTTTCACAGAAATAACAAACTTTTATCGCAGATCTCCACTCCGTATAGACTTTATTGTCCCACACGTGTGTAAATCTTGGAAGCCTGTTCTCTAAGTCTGGATCTTCCGTCATTTCAAAAGTAACTATCCATTGATCGAATACATATGGGGTACCTTCTATTACCAGTGGTTTGATCGATACTATATTTTTGAAGTTTTCGAAGCTTTCCCGGAGTGCTTCCGTGATATTATTTTTGTTTCCGAGGTGTACATTCCTGCATCTAACCATAAGAAAGGTTTTCCTTGTATCTACTGGGATATAGCCATAGTACGTTCTTCGTAAAATCTCTAGCTCTTTCACGGCATAGTACTTTTGTTTGTCCTCATCTATGAAGGTGACTTCCAGGTGTGTCCTGGTTCCCTTGGTAAAGTGAGCTTTCGTAGCAGAAATATCATATTTAGTAGTCTCAAATAAAGAGGCCATTATCTTGTTAAACGAGCATTGAATATTGTGGATATCTATGATCAAGGCGTTGTTATTTTTTGATTTGATAGAGTTCCTGGGAGAGAAGATCGAGAATGTGGCCTTTCTTCGTTTAAGTTTTGGAAAGAGAGCTGCCCAGGTTTTACGTAAGGTATTACCATTTGCTCCTCCCTGTAGAGAGTCGGTACCTTGGGTTTCCCCCACTATAGGTTCCTGTGTTGTTTTTTGTTCTATTGCTTGTTCTACTCGCGTCAGTGTATCTAGCTTGTGTACTGATTCGATTGCGGTTGTGGGTGATTCCTGTATTGCCTCTTTGTTTCTGCTACAATATTCTGGAGAAGAGTTGTTCCATATGTTCGTAGTGTCTTTCAGAGCTTTAAGTTCAAATTCCACTTTTTCATCTCAAGAGAGGGAGTTGTCATTATTTGTGTACTCTAGAAACGAGCTATTATCCAGTATGTTGTAGCTATTATGGAACGTGTTTTCTTTGTTGTCCCCTACGTCGTTAAGTTTTTGTTTTTTTTGTCGTTTTGCCATAACTTGTTCAAGTATATCATTATATTTGCTTTCCTGCGTTCTTTTTCTTTTTGTAAGGGCGTTAGCCCTTACTATCCTTTGTATTTGTGAGTTCTAACTAGTCTCCTACGCGACATTATTATTATTCCCAGTGTTAACTCTCCTCCACTTCACCTGAATTGGAGAGAATGCATGTAGATCGTTCTATTCTATACCTTTTAAACTCTATATATATATATTACTCTATTGATAGTTAACAATTTTTAATTCATAGGGTGTGGCGACTTAGGGAAGTTGGTAAGTTGTCACCCCCAAGTGGCAGGTCTAGAGTTCAAATCCCACTGGCGATGCTTTTGAAAAATAGACCTGTGTTCCGGTAACTGTGTCTTGTCGATTGGTTGGGTACATTACCTGTAGTCCTTGGTTACCATCTTGAATAGGAGCTTTCGGGCGAAATTGTGTCTCATTACACAGACAAATCCAAAGAACCGAAGAAACAGAAACCCATTTGGCAAGTCCCGAGCGGAGAGGTAGCTAGACTTTCGACGGTACCGGGGAAAAGGATCTTAGCGGCGACTGACCAGAAAACTGGATGGGCAAGAGCCCCTATGGCAAAGGGGGCCCACCAACCTGGCCGCCGGAGAAACTGGAGGAAAAGGTCATGTGTTATAGAAGTATGAACCAAGAAAAGGGAGACCTTAGGCACCTAAAGTCTGGCAGACCGATCCTTCCGGGCCAACTGGATTGGTAGTCTGGGATAACTGGGGAAAAGGATCCAAAGAGTGACTGACCAGGTACTGGGGTCTAGTGAACTTCGCAAGGGCAGTAGTAAGTAATGGTAGCGGTTGCAGGGTATCCCCCTGACTGCAAGTTGTTTGCCTTGGTGAATGCGTAAGTTACCGAAAGTGTAGGTGAATACCTGTGGGCAGTGTTGTACATGGGACAGTTGGGACATACGTTGGGACATTTTGGGACATTTTGGGACAATTTTATAAATTGAAATTACTTAAAATTTTATTAAGATAATCTAATTAAATTTTTTTAAAAATGTGTTCAGCCCCTAAAAAAATATATAATTATATATTTTTTTAAATTAATTTATTAATTATTAAGACTTGGGACATAGTTGGGACACTTGGGACGCTGGGACGTTGGGACGTTGGGACATGGCAAAAAAAGGCTGTGACAGTGAAAATGTGCAACACAGAGAGTTTAAATAGGCAATCCCCTAGCTGGGTTGCAGGTGTAGCATCTAGTGTAGAACCTTCGGGCGGACTACTTAAATTAGACAACCAAAAGTTGTACGTGTGGCTAGTTGTACTCTCGTTATACAAATATAATATGTGGCACAGTCATATTGACCGGGCCAACCCGTTTGGATCAATAAAGTGCTAGGGTACCTAAGTGGTCACCTTAATATTAAAAAAAAAAAAAAAAAACCAATTTTTAATTCATTTATGTTATTCATTATTTATTTTGTTATTAAATATGTATTGATTGATAAATACTTCAAGTTTTTTTTAAATAAAATTTGGTTTGAATTTATTTCTATTAGCCAATTAGATTTTGTATCACCAAATTCACAAAAATTGGCCAATCAATGCATACTAATTCACATGATTCAGATTTATAATCACATGATAGGGGCATGCCTTGGGACACCATGCCCCCAACCCTAATTAAAACAAACAAAGAAAACCGGTCAACGAACACAGCTAAAAAAATACAAGATCCATCGCAACAAGCTATAGCAAAAAACGATACTAAGGTTTTAATGGAAACAAACACACAAGAAACTCAGGAACCTTCCTGGTACGACAAAACCGAACAAGAACTCAGTGCTCTCAAAGACATTACGAACGTACAAACAACCCCCATGGACACACAAATGTCTAAGAGATCAAACAACCTATCCTGGGCCCTTCAAATGCTGCATCAACCGAGGAGGCAGCTGAAGACTTGATCTTAGAACAAAAGAAACTCATAAAAGAATGTTCACTTTTGGACGAGGACTTAGGCTAGAACCAAAACCAAAACAAGCACTTTCTGAACATAAACCGGAAAAGGGGAAGGAACCTTCCTCAATAAGTTCAGACAGAAAATGGACTTCACTATTTCCCAAACTGAAAAGAGGGCAATCAACCTATTCTACCTTCTCCCCGGTTCATTCAATGAGATTATTTATGTCTTCCATGTTTAATTAGGTAAAATATGCATTAGCGTCACCAAGCAGTACTTCACTAAAGGGGTCCATATACACTTGGAAATCACCTTTATTAACGAGAAAAAACAAAAACAGTATGCCGCTGAGGGCATTGTTATATTTAACAAGACTTACTACGGATACATTCCGACCAACGACAGAAAATCCTTTCTACCTGTTAGATGCCGCAATGTACCCTTAGATAACAAAAGTGAGGTCTCAGAGGCTCTGCTTGTAGCCTTCGAAAATTTTGGGAAAATTGCTGCCATCAAACCTCTCATGATCGAAGGCACTTCCTACCTGATAGATCAATGGGTGGTCATCTTTGAAACCACTGATGACCCGGACCTAGAAAGGCACCTACCACGTTTCACCCATGTTTGGGAAAATAAGGTTTCTACTGAATGGAAATCTGCTCCAAAAGTTTGCTACTTTTGTGACCAGGAAGGTCACATAAAAAAAGACTGCATTCAATTTAGGGAATCTATTGAATCTAGACAAAACACACGCATGAATAAGGATTTTGGGAATGCGAACAACAGCCCAGTAGAGGAAATGGACACGGAGCTCTTAGTAACCCCCTCCCAGAATGAAAATTCCACAAACCTGACACCTGCTTTGGAAAATGAGGTAACACTGAAGGAAGCAGCAAAGACCATCAGAGATAGCGTTTTGCCGGAAAAGAAAACAGCAGGACAAGTATCACCGCAGGATGGGGAAAAAACTAGGTGACACCAGAGGAGGCAGTTCCCCGATCAGTGAGACCCCCTCTAGGGGTGCAGGTAATCTGGCCCAAACCAAGGAACTGCCACGTGATTAACTAGCCGGGGCATACACCGACCCCCAGAACAACTTGGGCTTCCTAATACAAATAACCACTTTATCGGAACCATCAGCGAAGGCTACAATTAGCACTAATCTACCTGAAAACAATGGCTTCACCATAGTCACCTATAAACGTCTGACTCCCACAAGAAACGTAATTAATGGTACAACTAGGCAGTTCCACGTAAGAATGTCCTCCTATAGCGATATAAGAGTAGCTACGCTCAACGTAAAAGGACTAATTAATGCAATTAAGAGACAAAATACATTCATTCTCCTAAAATCATATAATTTAGCTATTATTATATTGCAAGAAACTAATTTGAAAGACGCAAAGCTTAGAGACTTTTTAAGTCATCAATGGCAGTACGCATCCATTTGGTCTAGTAAGACTGCCATCTTAGCAGAAAACAAAAAAATCAAATTTATAAATTTCAAATTTCTCATGATGACAGAGTGATAATGGTTAAGATACATTACCAGGGGAGGACATATGATAACAAATGTGTATGCACCTCCATGCCTAGAAAATCGAATCAAATTCTTTGAGGATTGGTCACTACCAAGAGAGGAAGAACTAATAGAAATCGTCGGAGGTGACTTCAATACCAAATATCTCCCTGACAAAAATAGAGTCAGCCAAGCTTCACAACAGCATGACCCCACTACAAAAAAAGATGGAAAATTTTCACAATGCAAATGATTTTTCTATTTCTGACTTATTTCCAAAATACCAGAAACAAACAGCAGAATGGGAATCTGCATAGACTACATATTCATAGACAGAAACTTTGGACATAATATTTCTGGCGTTAAAACTCGCTTTGGCAACTCTGACCACGAGTGCTCGCTTTCCTTCGGACCAATCAAGAGACACAGTGTGCAGTGGCGGTTCGACAAAAATTGCTTCCAGAATGTTAGGTTGAGTCAAGAAGTTATAGAGGAAATTGAGGACCCCGCATCCATACAAGACTGGGACGGTTGCAAACTGAACATTCAATCAATAATCAGAGCTTTCCGCAAACCAAAGTCTACAGAGACAAAGCTAGAAGGACTCCACAAAAAGTTGATGCACTTAAAAATAGCCCGGTCCAAAAATTCAGGATGGATACACTTAGATGAACAAATAACAAACTTGACGAATCTCATTGAGGAAGAAAATTCTGATCTTACAGACAAATGGCTTCTCAGGTCCAAGTCCAGATGGATTGAAAAAGGTAAAAAGTTGACAAAGTATTTTTTTGCAAGATACAAGTTGAGACAAAACCAAAACAAACTAGATGAGATCTATGTTCCTGACAACGGAAATTCAAAAAACGTAGATGTCCTACAGCATATACAACAATTCTTTACACAAATCTACACTCCAGAGCCCATGGATAGATTGGAAGCAAAAAAGTTTGTAAATGATCTCCCTGTGATCACAGATACAATGCACAATGACATGCGTAAACCCATAACTGCAGAGGAAGTTTCACAGGTTATTTGTTCTCTTCCTAATAACAAATCTCCCAGAACAAACGGGCTCACCTACGAGTTCTACAAGCTCACAAATGAAACAGTAACCCCAGTCTTAGTGAAGGTATTCAACAAGGTCTTAGAAGGAGGCTCCATGCCAATATTCTGGCACAAGAGCCTAATTACGCTAATACCTAAAAAGGGGAGGATCTATCTCTAGTTAAAAATTGGCGCCCCATCTCAATGGTCAACGGGGACGCTAAAATCTTTATGAAATGCTCGCAGACAGAATGAATGAAATATGCAGGGCAGTTATGCCTGAACACCAACAGGGTTTTATTAAGGGCAGGTTCATAGTCGACACCACCATGGATATAATGACCACACTACGAAACTCACGTGACTCAACCGTTCAACATTGGATCCTACTGATCGACCAGGCTAAAGCTTTTGACAGAGTTAACCATGAATTCTTGGCTTAATAAAAAACCTCTTTAAAAACCAAATGGCCCATATCATTGGAGGTGGTTCTATATTTTCTCTATTCACAGTGGGGCAGGGGGTGAGACAAGGGGATCCCCTTTCTCTCTTGCTCTATATACTTGCATTTGAACCGCTTCTTTTGCAGATCGATAAGAAGATCAGGGGTATACCCTTGGGACCACGTTGTTCTTTTAAACTTACAGCATATGCCAATGACCTCTCCCTGGGAATCAGCTCTCGTTCAGACTGGGAAACATCAATTAAAGTGCTTGAAGACTACGAGAAAGCTTCAAATGCCAGAATAAACAAGAAAAAAACTAAACTAGTCCTGCTTACACCCTCTGCAGAAGTTGTAAACTTATCAGGGAAAGAACTTTACGAGAAGGTCCCTGAACAAACCTCCTTCAAAATTCTAGGCTTTGAAGTTTTGAGAGATGGCTCTCCAATGAAAGGACTTTGGAAGGAAATTATTAATAAAATAAAGGCTCAGATAGAAAAATTAAACGCGAGGAATCTCTCGTTTAAAGGGAAGATAATGTTGGCCAAGTCCCTGGTTCTTTCTAGAATGTGGTACGCTGCCTATATTCTTCCCCCAAAAGGAAACACATATCCACGATTAATGACTTCATCTCAAACTGGATAAAACACAAATCCAAGTTCCTCTCCAAATATGCCACATTCCAAAAGAATACAGATGAAGGCGGATTGGGTGCTCCGGCCATCCAGAACATGTTAAATGCACGACTCATAATGATTTGGAAGCGTTTGTGCTAGTGATGCCACCAAAATTGATTTTTAAAAAAGGCCTATTTCGTCTTCATTAGAGAAAATTAAAATTTTTTATAAAGAAGAGCAAATAAAATTTATATAGATATGTTCCTTATAATTTCGTCTATTCAAAAAAAGTATCAAATAATTTCGTCTTTTAAGTAAAATAGGTCAAAAACAATTTCGTCCTCAAATTTTAATTTCGGGTTTTAGAACCCAAAATGCTTTCGTCCTCATGTATAGTTTGTGCACAAGCAGCACAAAAGAAACGTAATTTCAGGGAAAATTAGGTCCAAAAGGAATCTCAGTGTTATACAAGCGCTAAAGTCAACCCCAGTTAGTAAGAAGGCCTGGCCAAAAGAATGGAGGGGACACATACACACTTGGATAAAATTAGGCGGGAATATCTCATCGATGAGTAACTGGCCGTGGTTTCTGGAAAATCTGATAATTGGAAAAACAAATGGTCAGGAGATAACAGTCAAATGGATAGTGCAGCGATTAAATGCAATAAGATATGGGATCAATGTAACTTCAGAGAATAACCAACCGGACAATTTTAGTTAGCTAACATTAACAAAAAACTAGACATTTGCCGGCGGCTGCACCATGGGGCCTTACCTCTCGGGTACCGAACACGATACCTAGACCCAGAACACAAGGGCGTTTGCATATGGTGTGCTGAAAGCAGACAAACCATCGAGCATTTCGCAATCGAATGTGACATGAGTAAAGAAATATGGCAAGTAGCCTATAAGATGTTGGATATTCTAGTGGGTACGATCCCCCCATCCACTTCCCAAGAAGTACTTGAAGCCAGTAACGTAAAAGAGAAGATGAAACAGCAAGCCACACAGTGGCTTCATATTCAGGTAATATACACAATATGGTGCTTATTCGCAAAAGCCAAATGTGGTGGAGAGTTAATATCTAGAACCGGAGCCATACAACAAGCTGAGTTCCAGCTCAAAAAAGAACTTCAGCAGTTACATTTGAATCTGGGAGAGAAATCTCCCAAAATAAAACGAGTTTATAGTGCCTTAAAATTTAATGTAGTTAGCAAAGTTTATTACCATTTTATTGCAAAATGCTTTTCTAGAACCAAATGCCAGCCTAATTTAAAGTTACTATAAAAGCTAATAAGAGGTATCTGAATTGTTGTACTAGACTAGGCTGATGGTTAGCAAAAATTTTTTAAATGAAAGAATTTATAAATTTGTAAAATTACTGCTAAGCATCGATTCTGGCTAGTACAGCAATTTAGCTATTTTATCACACAAATTTAGAGTTGGTCTATAAAGTATTGTTTAATACTGGCCTAACCCAATGCGTTCTGGCCCAGAATTTTAGAATTGAAACTGTTTAACCATATAAAAGTTTAAAAAATTCTAGCATTACTAATAATCGAAGACAATTGTTTAATACTGGCCTAACTTCAATGCGTTCTGACCCGGAATTTTGTTTCAATAGGAATTGAAACCGTTTAACCATATAAAAGTTTTAAGAAATTTTTAGGCAGTTACAATCCTTAAAAAATTCTAGTGTTAAGAAACAAAAAAAAATCTACAGACAATAGATAGGATTTGGCTAGTTAATTATAGTTAGTTAGTGGGTAGAGTTAGAGTTGGCTAGTTTAGTTAGTTGGTTACATATGGGCTGATTTATGGAATTGCCAATAAGTTTTGATATACAAATCTATTTTTAATAATTTTATTACCAAAATGTTGGTCTCGATGAAACGGTTCTAATGAATCCAAAATCATCAAAATCCAATCACAGAATCCCAAGATAATTAAGCTTTGTATAATTTTACTATTAACTTTTACTATATAGACAATCAACGTATGAATTGGTTTTACTATGTAGACAATCAACGTATGGATTGGTTTTCATATATGAAAACCAATCCATACATTGATTGTCTACATAGTAAAAGTTAATATAAAATTATACAAAATCTTAATTATCTTGGGATCCTGTGATTGGATTTTGATGATTTTGGATTCATTAGAACCGTCTCATCGAGACCAACATTTTGGTAATAAAATTATTCAAAAATAGATTAGTATATCAAAAGTTATTGGCAATTCCATAAATCAGCCCATATGAATTAATGAATAGAGTTTGCAAATAGGGTTAGAGTTAGGTTTAGTTAGGTTTGCGAATAGTGTTAGGGTTAGGTTAGTTAATAAATAGGGTTAGGATTAGGGTTAGGGTTAGATTGGTTTAGTGATTATGATCATGTAATCTGTACTAGAATGTCCACGTGTTAGTAGTATGTAATATTATTGGTCGTTATATATGTACAAATATCAATATATTCAATATTGATATGTACTATATAGTTTGTGTTATACTGGCAATGATCACTGGCAATAAATATATATACTATATAGTTTGTGTTACTGGTGATAATCACCACTGGCAATAATAGCAAACTCCTTTTTTTTATTAGTTTAGTGATTTAAATTGTGCATATTGATATTATGCTTTTTTTTTTTTTATGTTTTCCTATTGGGAACTACCCAAAGGTGGCGTATGGTCGCTTTATTTAAGGTCATTGGTCATGGGGACCAACGGGCCCCCTACATTTTCATTACATATCTATTTTCTATTTTTAATTTCGTCCTACGAAGTCTATTCTAACCTATTCCTCCTTCATCTGGATTTCCAGCCGGACCGTCATTCAGTGCGCCCACCCAAAGGCTTCATTAGATCAACTTTAAGGAGTTAGTTTATTCCGCCGATATGCTTAATAGGTCCATTTTTCGCCTACCCCAGGTATTCCCTTCTGAATTTGGATCAGGTTAGGTTTTCCTCGTGGGACTTTTTCTAGTTAGATATCATAACACACTTCTTTTTGTCTTTTCCTTATAGTGGACGGTCCTTATGTTTACGACGTTTCTTGTCAGATTTTTTCCTTTTCTGGATGCTGCATGACCTTGTGGTTATGTCATGCAACTCATTGTTGCTGTAGTACCATGTCCAGAAACAGGAAATAATCAACACCTCATCATAGATCTTTTAATATTCGTGGTCCTAACACGGTTTTTGTCATCCACTAGACTCAAACCGGCGACCTTGCGAATACAACCCCAGAGCGCTAACCACTGCGCTATCTGACCCAGGGTCATATTATGCTTTTATAGTTTTTAACATTGAATAAATTTTTTGTTACATAAAAAAAAAATTTATTCTTGATTATGTGCATATGATTTTATTGGTTAGCTCTATATACCAAACTGTTCAGTATAGAGAGCGAACCATATCAGCCGATTTGTTTCAACCCCCAAAATCAACCAATCATAATTGAGGATTATCAAAGAAATTTCGTACTTAAAATTTATTACAGTACAAATTTTCATAAGAACAGCCTTTTTAACTAACCTTGTGTTTATAATTAAATATATAGAAAATTATGGTGCTTATATATTTAATTATAAGCCAAATATGTGAGTTCTTAAAAATTTGCTTCAACCCATTATAAACCCATTGTTCCCCTCCTAAAACACCCAAATATTTCAACAAACAGTAAAAGCACTTCTTTCTACAGAGCATAGCTCTTCTATTGAGTTTATTGGTTTTTTAACTTGTCTAGACTAGAGCTGCATACATTTAGAAGGTCCAAGATAGTACGTCACTCTTCATGTCATATAAAATTTATATATAATCATATTAAACATTATGTCACATACGTCACGTCAAACGTCATAGTAAATGTTTATTGATATATATTTTTTTTTTTCAAAACGCATTTAAGCGTACTTTATTTATATACATATTAATTTACAAAATTATACAGAAAGTTCTATGAAGTCAAGAATGTTTTTGCCGCTACCCAGCTTTTTGCGGTCTTTACGGCCAAGTATATAAAAGGTTAATTTCAAATTTTAACTTGATCCTAATTATATTAGCAATTGCTATTTGAGGGATAACTTTATCACCTCATTTGGCTTGCGTATACCTGCACCAGATCTTGTAGATGCAGATAATGTGTAACCAGACGCAGTTTTGTGTTTCTTGTTTTCTTTAATATTGGTAGCTTTGAAGATATCGTCTAATGTTCGAGGAATTGAGTCCTCTTCCGATGTCTTCAGGACTTTGTAGACAGTTTCCCAGATAACTTTGCTTAGAGGACACTTTAAAGCAAAATGTTCTATGGTTTGCGTATGATAGGGGCAATTAGGGCAGTCCCCAATGCCATTGGGATTGATGTGCACTAATCGGTACCCTAGAGGTAAGGCCCTGTGCATAAGGCGCCAAAAAGTGTCCTTCTTCTTGTTAAGACTCCATTTGGATTTGATCCATTTAAATTGAGAATGATTTTGATCTGTGTTGCTTGAGGGAACCAATGGTTCATATAGACTTTTTAGGGCCATGCGAACAGTAAAATGTTGTCCCTCTATTTCACCTATTTTGAAATTACTAGGTTCGACGATCTACACACACTCTCTCCTGACCACATAAAGCAGGAGACGGGTATTTTATTTTTAAAAGATACAAGCACACATATTAACAGTAAAGTTTACAAATCACATCGGAAAAGGGGCTTGTCCCCGTAGGAACAAGAACATAGACTAAAGGTAACTTATAGTATGGACGAAGTGGAAAAAATGGGTAAAAGAAGAAAAACAAACCAACCGAACACGTCAAATGGGACAAACAAAGAAAACAACAACCCAAACGAACACACAGCAAAACAAACAGTACACGTCAACTTGTCATTAAAAAATATGTCCACTGACGCACGTAGTGAGATTGAAACACAAAAAGAAAGCTGGGACGACATGATGATAGAAGATACAAATAGTCTGAAAGATATTACAAATGTTATACCCCCTCTCTCAGAAGAGCAAGCAACAAAGGACATCAATACTGCAATAAATGAAATTAGGTCATCAAACATGGAAGCAGCAAATGAAAAATTAAGAGAGGAATTTTTCAAAGAAGACATAGAATTTTTTGACTTGGAAGAAACCACGGGCACAGAATGTAACGCAAGAACCTCGTCGGAACCCCCACATGAGGAAGTTTGTAAAGATGGAAATCCCAAAGGAAAAGGCCCTACGCAGGATAGGCAATGGACCTCTCTGTTCTCGAAATTAAAAAGAGGCAAATCGACTTTTTCGTCTTTCTCGCCCCAGAGGACTATCAAGTCTATGAATGAAAATGCATTAATAGTTGAAATAAGCAATCTACTCTGCTCATTCAATGAAATTATGGAATCGTTATTCAAAACAGCAGGTTTCGATATTTGCGCAGCAAAGCAACACTCACGAGAGGACGCAGAACACAACTAGAAATTACTTTCAATGATAAGGATACCCTGAAACAGTACGCATCGAAAGGCATTGAGATATTGAATAGAACGTACTTCGGGTACATTTCAATGGACACGAGAAAGACCTTCCTGTCAATTAGATGCAGAAACGTCCCACTTGGCAAGAAGGAAAAGGTCTCGGAGGCTCTAATGGAAGCTTTTGACAGGGTCGGGAAAGTCATGTCGATTAAGCCGTTGCTAATCGATGGAACACCCTATACCACCGACCAATGGATCATTGTTTTTGACAATTATTTCACAAAACTCGCTATATTTTTTCAAAAACTCATCAGGTTCTTCAAGGGCTAAGTCCCTTGCATATACGAAATGTAAACTTTTTTTTTCTTGTTTTCCTCCTGGGAATTCCCAGTGGTGGCGTTTGGCCTCTTTTATTAATATTTACTATTCATACATGATTATACTATGTATCTAAATCTATTGATTACTTTTTTTGAACACTTTTCTAAGCTAGCTTTAAGTATTCTAATGTCCGCTTTTATTCGAATTTCCGCTTTCCTTACCATTATATTTTTATCTGACAGATCCTTCCCCCATCTGCCAGCTGTATAATTGCACCAGAGTTCGTATACAACATTCATACTTAGCCACATCTTGGCATACCATCCGTTTGGGTTCTCTGTGGGTGGTTCTTGGTATATTTCCTCGAGGGTGGTAGGTGGGGTCCTCTCTTCTTCACTACTGAGGTGGCTGAGCCCTTTTCCCCATATTTCCTTACTTATTTCACACCCCGTGATGAAGTGCTCTCTTGTTTGCTGTTTCCCGGGGCACCAGAGGCAGTCACCTGAGATTCCTGGTCCGACATGTTTCAGCCTGTATCCCAGGGGTAGGGCTCTATGGAAGAGCCACCGATATGTCATTTTCTTTTTGTTCTCGATCTTAATTATGTTTAGCCAGTTGTATTTCCTTTTATTTTCGTCTTCCGTTTCTGCTTCTGTTTTAAATGTTTTATCCCTTAAAATATTAACGATTACTTTGACCGATAACTTGGTGCCCTCCTTTCCTTGCACTTCAATTTCTTCTAATTTCCAAAGCCATTCCGATTGTGATTTTATCTTCCCTCCTATCTTCGTCCAGGCGGATAGATACGGCTTCCATTCTCTTGGCCATGCTTTAGTGCTGATCTTGTTATTTAGAGCTTGGGTTATATTAATTCCCCGTCTTTCACGTAAACAGTCTGAGATCCTTTTACTTTCCACTGTAGCCCAGAAAGAATTGCCCGTTATCAGGCTTTTCCAGACCATGCATAATCTTGCTTTTAGCATGTTTCCAATTATCGGGGCTTTCAGGCCATGGTTTTCGGGCCACTTTTGGAATGTAGTACATCGTGGGAGCATTTAACTTTTTCCTTTAATCCACCTGGCCAGGAGCTCATTGATTGTTGCTATTTGTTTTCCAGTAGGAGGAGCCAGATATGCCCCATACCAGATTTTGGAGAGAACGAGGGCATTTGCCATAAGTATTTTACCAACGAATGTTAGATTTCTTCCTGACAGACATTCTAGATTCTTTTCTATCTGCTTGATTATTTTCGTCCACATATCCCTTTTAGGAAGGCCATTTGCCTGGACTTCGTATCCCAATATGCGTACTGTGTTACCTTCCCCAATCTTCGTAAATTGCTCTTGGTCCTTTAACTTTGTCCCATCTGCTATAATTGTCAACGGGATCAATTTCGTTTTATTCTTATTAATACTGGCGTTCGAGGCCTCTTCATATTGTTTGAAAGTCTTGAGGGTCGCTTCCCAATCCTCATTGGATCCCACCCCCACTGATAAGTCATCTGCATATGCGGATAGTCTGAAGAATGATTGTTCTATTTGAATACCTTTGAGTCTATTTTCTAAGGTACATAAGAGAGGTTCGAATGCGAGGACATATAGTAGCGGTGAAAGGGGGTCGCCCTGTCTTACTCCCCTTTCTACCATGAAGGGTGACGATAACCCCTCTCTTCCTATAATATGTGCTTCCTGATTTTGGAACAAATTGTCAACTACCTCTATAAAACTCAGGTCAAAGTTCATTCTGGTCATTGTCATTTTTAAAAACTCATGGTTAATACGATCAAAGGCCTTTCTTTGATCCACTAATAACATCCAGTTTTGTTTAGATGGGTCTGGCTGATTCCGCATCGTGGTAATTATGTCTAATGCTGCGTCCGTAATTACCCTCTCTTTTATAAAGCCTGATTGATGAGGTGGGATAATTATTTTACATATCTCGTTTAATCTGTCCGCCATTATTTTCATAAAGATCTTAGTGTCTGAATTCACCAAAGAAATCGGCCGCCAGTTCTCCAAGCATTCTCTGTTCTCCGATTTCTTTGGTATGAGCATTATCATATTTTTATGCCAGGAGATCGGCATGTTGCCTGTTGTGAGAACTTGATTAAATACTTTTCCAAGAATAGGGATTACTATTTCTGCAAACTCCTTATAGAATTCGTACGTTAGGCCATCAGTGCCTGGGGATTTGCCATTTGGGAGAGATTTGATTATCCGTTCTATTTCTTCCTTTGTTATGCTTTTTGTAAGGTTCCTGTTCATTTCTGCGTTGACTTGGGGTAGCTCCCTCATCAGGATCTCTGCCATCTGAGGATCCCATCCCTCTTTTTTATAAATTTTTTGGTATTCCTCCTTTATATAGTCTAATGTATTCTCATATTTGTCTTTATATTCCTCGGGAATTTTGATCAGTTCCTCACAACTACTTTCTTTTCTGGCCTTATATCGTGAAAAGAAGAATTTAGTTGATTTTTCTCCTTTTTCGATCCATTTTTCTTTTGAGCGTAGGTGCCATTTTTCTGCTAGTGCTGCAGTTTCATCGTGTAATGTGTTCATCATCTCGACAAGTTCTTGGTCTTTCTTTGGGCTTAGTCCTCGCCTTGCCTTTTCTATCTTTAACTTTGAGATTTTATTATTTAATTTTGTTATATTGCATTCATGTCTTTTAGGTTTCCTAAATGCTCTTATTATCGATTGCACTCTCAATTTGCACCCGTCCCAGTTTTCTGGAGCATCCTCTGATCCTAGCTCCGCTTGCAATTCTTTGGTCAGAAGATCGTTACTGAAACTTCCTTTGTCAACTTTCCAAATGGGGGTACCAAAGGTTTTAGTTTTTGAGTTGAGTGTGCATGTTACCAACAGATGATCTGAGTTTCCGAATTTTGTTGTCACCTCTGATACTAAGTGACAGTGAACCATATCTACAAAGATGTAATCTATGCAAGTACCCATTGTCCTATCATCCCTGGTGTTCTGGAAGTATGTTAGGAATGGTCTTGTTCCTGAGCATTCAGCAGCATTGAAAAATTCTAGGACTTTCCCTTCCAGTATATCTTTAGAGGGGTCTCTTTGTGGAGTTGCTTGGCTGACTCTATTCATTGTTGGGTTTAGGTTAAGATTAAAATCTCCTGCAATAATGTTAATATTGTCCGGTTTTTGTATGGGGTTCCAGTCATTGAGGAACTTTACTCTGTCTGGTTGTTGCGGAGGAGCGTATACGTTGGTAGCAGTGAAGAGGTGGCCTTTAAATATAAATTCTGTGTTTATGACTCTGTTGTCCAATTCTATCTTAGTCGATTTGAATTCTATCTCTTTGTTACCCGCTAATATGGCGGTTTTACTTGTCCATATGGAATCATAGATCCATTGGGCTTTGAGAAAGTCTCTAGTGCTTTTATCTGTAGTATTTGTTTCTTGTAGAAATATTATATCCATTTGATATGATTTTAGCAGCGTGAGAGTTGTACGTTGTTTGTCCTTATTATTTAATCCTTTTACGTTCAGGGTTGCTATCTTAAGTTTAAAGTTCTGTGTCATGATCCGTAAAAGGTAGGGTCCCTTGACTAATGACGGGAAGGGTTACCGCCTCTCCCCTTTTTGCTATAGGGGGATTTTCTATTTTCCAATTCCCGTGACATTGTGTTGTCAATTAGTTTACTTTTTCTTGACGCTGCTGATCGCTTATTTACCACAGTGATGAAATCATCTGTTAACGGCTGTCCAGGATCGTTTGGATTAGTGGATTCCATAGTAGTTTCGGAGAGCTTAGGGTCCAGCCCCTCCTTGCTGTGAGCATTTGTGTTGCTTGAAGGGGGAAGCGTGTCCAGTTCGTCGCGCAGATTAACATTGCCTCGCATATATTCTGGTAAGCTTGGGGTCTCTGGGCTGTCTTGTTGTGTTTCCACATTTTCTCCCTTGTCTGGGGCCTCTGTCATGTGCTCTTTCTGGGTTACTGGACCCCTTGTTGTTGGTTCTGTTACCTCCATTCTCGTGACCAGGCCGGAGTCTGTATTTGTCTGGTTTTCCTTTTCGACAGGGCCCTCCCCTGGTTGATGTATTTGTGCGTCCACAATGCTCGTGCTAATTTCCATGTTATCCATTATAGTGTCTGGGGTGGGTGCATGATGGGGCACCTGTTCAGGTGCTTCATGTTTCTCATTGCCTTTTTTAGCAAAGAGGCCCGCTTTCTTTTGTTTATATTCCCTGTGGGCGTTCCTTAATTCTACCGATTCTTTGTATTGTTCACATTCTCGTTTAATGTGACCTTCTTTTTCACAAAAATAGCAAACTTTGACCGCTGATCTCCACTCTGTATAGACTTTGTTATCCCACACGTGTGTGAACCGTGGGAGTTTATTTTCAAGGTCTGGGTCCTCGGTTGTTTCGAAGGTAATGATCCATTGGTCGGATACATATGGTGTGCCTTCTATTAACATGGGTTTAATCGATACTATATTTCCGAAGCTTTCAAAGCTTTCCCGGAGCGCTTCTGTGATGTCGTTTTTGTTCCCAAGGGGTACGTTTTTACACCTAACCTGGAGGAACGTCTTTCTCGTATCGACAGGAATATAGCCGTAGTATGTCTTCCGTAAAATTTCTAGTCCCTTCGCGGCATAATGCCTTTGTTTGTCTTTGTCTATGAACGTGACTTCTAGGTGCGTTCTGGTTCCTTTTGTGAAGTGAGCTTTTGCGGCAGAAATATCATATTTGGTTGACTCGAATAAAGAGGCCATAATTTCATTAAAGGAACTTTGAATATTGTGGATATCTATGATTAGGGCATTGTTATTTTTAGATTTGATGGCGTTTCTGGGAGAGAACGTCGAGAAGGTGGCCCTTCCTCGTTTAAGCTTGGGGAAAAGAGCCGCCCAATTTCTGTGCGGGTTGTTGTCTGTTACTTCATCCTGTAGTGAGAGGGTATTTTGGTCCGTTTCTTCGACCGGGTCTTGCATTAATTCTTGTTCTAACTTCTGTTCCTCTTGCTTCTCCTCATTTATCGTGGATTTCCAGTTGTCTCCCTCTGTTGGAGGTAGCTGTGTTTCTTCTTGTTCCCTATTGAGGGATTCCTCAGAAGTGTTGTTCCATATGTTCGTAGTGTCTTTTAGAACGTTGAGCTCCAGTTCTACTTTGTCTCCACAAGTAAGAGAGTTAATATCAGTGTTATGTTCTGTGACCATACTATTAGTTAAAGTGTCGTAGCTGTTGTAAAACGCGTTTTCCTTGTCGTTCCCTGTGTTGTTCATTTTTTTTTATTTTTTATTTTGTTGTTCTGCCATGTTTTTTTCAAATATTTCTTCGTGTTCGTCTTCCTGTGTACGTGTCCTTTTTGTAAGGGCGTTAGCCCTTACTACCCCTTCTTCTTTGTGAGTTTTGTCTAGTCTACTGTAACGGATTATTGTTATTCTGTGTGTGTCTCTCCTCCACCTCACCTGAACTGGAGAGAGTGCGTGCAGATCTCATCCGAAACGTAAACTTAAACAAGACAGTATAAAAATGTCTGGCATAGACAAGGAGAACATGTTGTTCAAATAAAGAAAATGAGGAGCTATTCCAAACTGTGGTTAAAGATTCAGATGATATGGTTAACACTATGAGTAGAAGTGGTTTGCAAGAGGATATGATGCTAAACTATGATGGAAAAGTTAAACAAGCAACGCTAGTCGAAGGAAAAAACAGTTTGTTTACTCAAACAAATAGCACGTCTCAAGTCCTGGCAAAACAAACGGTATACGTGTATAATTCAGACAACAACGGTGAACGTCCAATCAAGCAAGGCTAATGGCCAGGTTAAGCCTAGGCAATGGTCAAATCTGTTCTCTAAACTTGAGAGGGGCAAAGCAACCTTCTCAACCTATGCTCCAAGAAAAAGGATTTATACCAAAAATGAAAATGCATTGATCTTTGAAGTACAAAGTTTGGAAAACATTTCCACTACAGATATTGTTAAAGCAATGGTAACTAAAGTTGGAGAAGACCTTATTGCAGTAAAACCAATTTTCACCAAGAACAAAGCCAATGAAGACAAGCAGCAATTCTATGCTGCAGAAGGTATTACGATTTTTAAGCAAACCTTACAGGGTACATTCCAATAAACATCAGACGAAGTTTTTTATCAGTCCAACTTCGCAATATGCCTATGGGTAGAAAAGATTTTATTTCAGAACAAATTAAAGCTTTTCAGGATATTGGCAACATCTCTTCTATTAAGCCGTTGGTCTATAAGGGCACTTCAGTGCTTACAGATCAATGGGTGGTAATTTTTGAAACAACAGATGACGCAGATCTGGCATCACGAATCCCTAGATTTACACACATTTGGGACCAGAAAGTTACAACTGACTGGAGAGAAGCCCCAAAATTGTGTTACTTTTGTGATAAAACAGGACATATCAAAAAGGAGTGTCAAGAGTATAAGGCGTCAGTCGAACTGAGAGAAATACAGAAAGAACGTAAATTGCAAAGAGCACAAAGCCAGGAACAGTCACTACCATTAAGTATTTGAAAACCCATACAATGAGGAATTTAAGAATGTTATGCTTATTGATTCACCCGTATCAGATTTAGCTATGCCCAGCATGGAAGTAGATAAAGAAGTTAAGATGGAGGATCAAACGGCCAGTATAGCAGAAACCTCTGCTTCATCTAGTTCTAGTAAGGTGGAGGATCAAACGGCTAGTGTAGCAGAAACCTCTCTTCATCTAGTTCTAGTAAGGAAATGAAAGTAGAAATAAACTCCACATCTATTGAGGTTGACATCAGCCAGAAAAGTGTAGCAAAAGATCCTTTGGCATCATTTTACACCAAGGACAGTAGTGCAAAAGGTGAAATCAATAATGCTGAAACAGACAGGTTTACATTAGTTACCTCGAAGAAGAAAGCAAAAAGCAATGCCAGGAAATCAGTTACAGCTATAAACAGGGTTAGGTCTGGAGTCTTATCCGGACATAACGTCAACAGGATCTAATCTAATGCTTTTAGCATTTACACCTCACTTTTATTAAATGGTTAACAAACTTAAACTAGCTACTTTGAATGTTAAAGGGCTGAACAATTTGGATAAGGCACAACAAACACTTACATTGTTAAAATCATATCATTTAAACTTAATTATGCTTCAAGAAACTAACTTAGAAAACGTTAATACAAGAAACTTTTTGTAGCAGCAATGGGGATACAGTTCATACTGATCTTCCAAAACTGCAATCTTGGCAGAAAACAGAAATATTATTTTAACCAACCCAAGAGAAACACACAGTGGTCGAGTAACAGAAGCAAACATTACCTACAAGCACCTTAAGTTCCAATTAATCAATGTATACGCGCCTCCGAGTATAGGAGAGAGAACAAGTTTCTTTAATAATTGGTTTCCAAGAATAGACGAGGGAGGTATTACTATCCTTGCTAGGGATTTTAATACAAATATTGACCCTCATGGGAATAGAATAAGTTGATCACCTCCATCAAATGATCCTACAAGAAAGCTGTTTTCAGATCTAATAGCAGAATATATTGACACTGCATTAGCCACAGCTTGCGCAAAGCCTTTCATAACATATCACCAAAACATAAGAGGTGGACACATGATGGCTACAAGGTTGGATTACATCTTTATTGGTGCGAACCATGGGCATTACGTTAAGAGAGTTGCTACCCAGTTTGGCAATTCAGACCATTTGCTAGTGGAATGTGAATTGCACTTAACTCCAGAAACTCCAAAGGCCAAACAATGGAGATTCGACAAAAAAGTTGGCAGAACCAACTTCTTAGAGCAGAGGTAATCGAAGAAATCCAGAGCATCACAAACTTTTCAAGGTGGGACCTTCACAAGTGTAGGATCCAATCCATAATTAGAGCTTTTAGACCACAACCCTCACCGGAAAAAAGAATTCAAAAGTTACAAAAAAAGCTGAATAAAATAAATAACGAAGCTTCTGGAAGAGAAAGATCTGAACATTCATTAGAAATGAGTGAGCATATTAATGCTCAGCTGCAAAAAGAGCTTCAAGCTCTTTCAGATAAATGGCAAACGAGATCTAATGCAAAATGGGTTGAAGAGGGAGAAAAATCTACCAAATTTTTCTTCTTGCTTTACAAAACCAGAAATAGTACCTCCGCAAATGACAAAATTCAAATACCAGGACATAATCAGGCAAATAGCCCTGCTGACAAACTGCAATACATGAAAAATATCTATCAAGACATATATAGAGCAGAAAATAATGACTCCTCAATAGCAGAATTCTTTTTCAAGGTTTGCCGCAGCTTTCACCACTCCAGAACCAAAAGCTAGTAGGTCCTATATCTGAAGAGGAAGTTGGTGATATTATAAACCAACTCCCAAATAATAAATCTCCTGGTTCAGATGGTCTCACATATGAATTTTATAAAGGAATTAAAGAGGAAATAGTCCCTATACTTACAGGTCTCTTTAATTATCAGTTGGGAAATGGCTTAGTACCTAGGTCGTGGACCAAGAGCATTATTACCCTGATTCCAAAAAAGTCAGACAATCTTGAAAATATAAACAACTGCCGACCAATATCTCTTACAAACAGCGATGTTAAAATTTTTATGAAGATCCTGGCCAATAGGGTTAATACAATTTATGAATCGATTATCGGACCATCACAACAGGCATTTATAAAAGAAAGATCAATCACGGATGCTGCATTAGACATTATTACTACAATGAGGAATCAAGTAGATCAATCAGCTAGCCACTGGTTGTTACTGCTTGATCAGCAGAAAGCCTTTGACCGAATAAGTCATGACTTTATCCTGCTGGTACTTGAGAGAATGGGATTTGATACCATGTTTAGCAATATTATTAAAAATCTTTTCAAGCTCCAGACAGCACATATTGCAGATTCCTACCTCATTTCGGAGCCAATAAGAGTAGAAAGAGGGGTTCGACAAGGGGACCCACTTTCACCTCTTCTGTATATTTTAGCATAAAACCCACTTATCCTTAAAATTCAAGAAGAATTAAATAGAATAAAAGCAGCAGGACAATCCTTTAAAGTTACAGCATACGCTGATGACTTGACAGTAGGAATTGGATCCCCATCAGACTGGAAAAAGCTTGTGGTACTTCTTCAAAAATATGAACTAGCCTCTATCGCAAAGATCAATAAAAAAAATCAATTTTAGTACCACTTACCAACATGGCCAAAGCAACAATTTTACTAGACCAAAATCTTTTCAAAGTAGCTGAGGATGGTGCCTCGCTCAGGATTTTGGGCTACGAGATTGACTCTAGGGGCACTCCTAAAAAACAATTGTGGGAAAACTTAACCCCCTTCTTATTTCTAAAATCTGGTATCTAGCATACTTGCTCCCACCTAAAAGAAAAGAACTTGACAAAATTAATGTTCTGATCTCCAATTGGATTAAAAACAAATCCAAGCTACTTCCACGTTACTCAGCTTTTCAGCTGGATTACAACAGGGGAGGGTTAAATGCTCCTGTTCTTAAAGATACACTTGATGCTAGGCTTTGTTCAATTTGGATAAAGCTTTTGACAGCTAATAGCTTTTGGGCCAAAGTTGAATGAACACTAATTTCACAAAGAATACAAGATAAAAGGAAAATCTCAATAGTAACAGCTTTAACAACACTTCCAATAAGGCTTAAAGGGTGGCCGGATGCTTGGCAACCTTACCTAACAGCCTGGAAACGACTTAAGGGTACAATAGAGTCTTCTAATAACTGGCCATAAGAAATTACACAATTAAAGCTATGTGGTCAACTAGGGGATCAATTCATGGTCAAGAAAGCAACCGAATTTCTAAGGCAGTACTCGATCAAGCCTACTGCAGCACAAACTCCAATAGCCTCACAAGACAATTCTCTAAACCACTATGGTTGGATGGAAAGTATGAAAATATTGAATAAAAAGAAGGATATTTTTTGGCGGTTGCAGAATAAAGCACTTCCACTAGGCTATCGACTTATGCACATTGATAAAGACATAGATGGAAGCTGCCCAAGCTGCCCAGAGGAAAAACAAACACCAGATCATTTTGCATTGAAATGTAATATTAGTCAAACAATTTGAAGAATTTGTCATTACACTCGATCCCACAAAACATGGAAGAGATCTTTACTGCTCAGAATATACAAAATTGTGGAAAAAGAAGAGCAGCAATATGGCTGCATATTAATATTGTGTACGAAATATGGTATTGGTACACACAAGCTCAGTGGGGAAATAACAATATGAGAGAAAAGGGTAGCCAAAGCTAGGCTTAGGAAAAGTTTTACGGTCTTAACCAAGACCCGTAAGAGCAAATCAAAGGAAAAGTTAACTCAGTTTTTAAATATAGATATATAATTTTCTCCTAATTGTAAATAGTTAGCTTTTATATGTATTTATAGTTTGAATAAAGTACGCCATTTCGCGGTTAAAAAAAAAATTACTAGGTTCCCATGGCCAGGTACCTGTTGTTTCGATTTTACCCTTAAATCTTTTCCAGGCATTTAGGTATGGTCTCCATCTTTCCGGCCAACCTTTGGTCTTGCAGGGAATTTGTGATAGTGCCTCCCTGACTGTAATATTCCTTCTGTTACGGATTTCTGCTGTAATTATCTTTCTTTTTGTTCTTGCCATAAAGTAGCAAATTTTTGTGTAATAGTTTATTGAAAAAGGCCCAAAAAATCAAATCAGCTGATATGCTTTATAAAGCAAACTCACTCTATGCTAAACAAAACCCCAGTTCAGTATAGAGAGAGTTGACTGTATATGTACTGTACATACTGTACATACTGTATGTTAGGGTTGCATCAGTCTGGTCCGGTCCCTAATCATAGTGTTTATGGTCCCGGTCTGGTCCTTCAGTCCCCTAATAGTCCTTTAATGATTACATCAATCTTAATGCATAAGATATTATTAGCCAAAAATGATGTAATTATTTACTGTCAGATGTAAACACACCTGATTGATTGGGTGATACAAATATCACAGTTATGTTTACAAGGACTGGTCCCAGGACCGGTCCTTTAATGGTCCCACAGCAGGGACAATGATTTTTGCAATTCACATAAAACCGCATAATCCACATAATATGATTGATAATGCATATACGTTAAATTTGCCGCATAATACTACATAAAGTATGTGTTATTAAGTAATTTTTGCATAATTAGCTTTTTAAGTACAATTCCAAAAAGTTCCAAATAGAAAATCAATTTTAGGAAGTTTTGAAGTATTTCGAACGTGGGCCCATACTAAAACTCTGCAAAACTTAGCATAATCTTGCATAAAATATGAATTTTGGATGCAGAATAGCAAATAGCACATAACTATAAAAATGTATGCATATCAAGGCACATAATTTACTTTTGTTGCATGCATAATTAATGGTTTGTTGCCGCATAAAATCATTGTCCCTGTCCCACGGTCCTCTATTAGTCCCAGTCTGGGACCGGTTCTGGACCAGTCTTTTTCAGGACCTATGCATCTCTACTATATGTACTGTACATACTGTATGCTAAAATTTTTCAGGTATCATATAAATGGCACATCACTAGTCCCATGGTTCTATGAAATCACTTGGTATTATTGGGCCTTACAGTTCAATTAATAGAGCCCAACCCAACCTGTTGCTTTGATAAGCTCAACCCAAGCCCAACTCTATTTATAGTGGGCTTAAAATTTAGGCCAGACCTGAGCTAAACCTGGCCTGACCCACAAAATCTCAGGTTGAACCCGGCCTGTTTCACATCCTATACATATGTATATACAACTTATTACTAGCATATTAATGAAACTGGAACTAAATGCCAACCTAGATCTGACAATACCTGACCCAGGTACCTTTCTGTAAAAATCTACCTTTATGATATTTACTGCATATCCACCGATTTGATTTTTAGAGGTCTTTTTTCAATAAACAATTACACAAACTTCTGCTATTAAGTGGCATGAAGAATAACAAATGAGACCTTCAAATAAATGGTTTTTTGGCCTCTAAATATGAGATAAATAAGCAATAAATATTCAAAGAACAGCTAAGCCTGAAGCATTTGGGTATATTCGAGTAGTGAAGGATTGGTTTGTCATTGAATGATCAGTTGTATAATGGGTAAAGGTAAATTTGGAAGCACTTTCAGAAAAACTACCTTTTTACTTACTTTCAGCTAATAATTAAACATGTAGATATTAAACTATTCTATACACTTAATTATAGATTAAAGGTAAATTTAAAAGACCATTGTTGTCAAAACTCATTTTGTAATAAATTTTTAATAGCAAATAATTCTCGATCATAATTGGCTAATTTTGGGGTAAAACCAAATCAAATTATAATATCATATGTATGATCGGAATGTCACAATAGATACAGATTTGACAATCATGTAAATTAGTAATACTAGTTGATAGATAAAAAATCAACTCAAGTCGGTTAGTCGACTTAGCCAAGTTGATTTTTGTAAAGCCGACTTAACCGATTATAGTACTGTACTTTTATCCTTAAGGCCGTCAATTTCGAAGCCTATATTTTAATAATTTTTGTCACGCTTCGGTATTATTTGTTTATTAATCGAAACTAATCCTTACCCTAATTTTAATTAAATAATCAAAAACATATAAACGCATCTGGCATTAGCCATCCCCTAAAAATGTCAATCAAATGTTTCACGAATTTGAAATGTTTTTGTACATGTATAATGGTCTCAAGTTCAAGAACAATTGCAAGAATATGTGAAGTGCAGGAAGAACAAGAACAATTGTTCCACAATAGATAAAAAGAAAACCATGAAATCAATAAAAAACAATGAATATATTATGATATGAATTAGACGATTAAGTAAACGGTTAAACGATTAAATACAATTAATCGTATAATTTATAGTTAAACAATGCTGTAAACGGTTAACAAAATTTTTTGCTAATAATTTATTTATGTACTGTACATTGATGCTTTGAAACGTAATTAATGTAATTAACATAGCCCAACTAACCGTACCCTAACCCAATCTAATCATTGACGCTTTTGAGACATAATGAACATTGCCCAACTAACCGTACCCTAACCCAATCTAATCATTTTACTCTAACTTAACACTAATCCTAAATAACATCAATCATAACTACCGCGAAACAACTATAAACCTACGGCGAAACACTTCATAAACTACAGTATAAGTTGTATGAACTATACGCAATATACTATTAGAGATTCAAGCAAAAAAAACCGTGCAAAAAAAAATGTGTTTGCAAAACCCACTGTGAAACTACCGTAAACATTATAGAAGACCCAAAAATCTAAAGAAGTGTCATATAAAAATGCACTGCGTAACAATGCAGCAAGGTACCGTAGACGTCGTAGAACACTTACTTAAATGCGCAAAGAAATAAAGAGATAGCACTGTAGTACTAAGCGGAAATCACTGCGAAACATCGAATAAACCCCGCCGCAAAACAACGTAGCAAACCACCATAAACGTCATAGAAGACCCACCTAAATGTAGCACTGAGTGCACGAAGAATTCCAATTATCTGACTCCAACAAATTCAAAAACAGAGATCTATACCTATAAAAGAGAGCAAAGTGTTAATTCAAACGAAAGAAAGCAGACGACACATTGCAAACGACAAGTCCCGTTAAACAACGACTCCCGCAAACATGATGGTAAAAAAGAAAGAATGGCTGTAAAAAAAACCACTTATCTGTACCGATCTGCGTAACCTGTAATATTGCTTCAGAAATATATAGTATTTTTAAAAAAAAAATCGACTTCAGCTAAAAACCGAAATAAATAATCAACTTAAGTCGACTTAGTCAAGTCAAATTTTTAAGATCGACTTGGTTCACTAATGTGGATGATCAAAAATGTTGCAATAGTTACATAGCAGATTGTAAAAAATACTAGTTATTTATATAACTAAAAGTCATAGATCATATATATATACTTGCATGATCTATGACTGGTCATATAGATTATATTGCAAGATTTATGACTGGCATATAGATCATATTGGTCATATAATATCATATACTTTTTTTTAACGTTTTACAACTGGTAGCCATGCCTCACAATCTTTTATTAATTAATTTTTATAGAAAACAAAAACTTAACCAAGAACAATCGGCCCTCATTACTTTTGCCAAACAAAAACTATCTGACCAATCATGATCGAGGATTATCAAAAATTTTTATGCGAAAATTTATTACAAAGTGAATTTTCAAAAAAACGGCCTTTTAAAACCCTGGGTCGAATAGCGCAGTAGTTAGCGCTCCGGGGTCGTATTCGCAAGGTCACCGGTTCGAGTCTAGTGGATGACAAAAACCGTGTTAGGACCACGAATATTAAAAGATCTATAATGAGGTGTCGATTATTTATTGTTTCCGGACATGGTACTACAGCAACAATGAATTGCGTAACATAACCACAAGGTCATGCAGCATCCAGAAAAGGAAAAAATCCGACAAGAAACGTCGTAAACATAAGGACCGTCCACTATAAAAGGAAAAGACAAAAATAAGTGTGTTATGACACCTAACTAGAAAAAGTCCCACGAGGAAAACCTGACCTGATCCAAATTCAGAAGGGAGTACCTTGGGTAGACGAAAAATGGACCTATTAAGCATATCGGCAGAGTAAACTACCTCTTTAAAGTTGATCTAATGAAGCCTTTGGGTGGGGCGCACTGAATGACGGTCCGGCTGGACTCGGCCAGGAATAAGGATAGGAATCATACAGTCATTAGTCGATTCGACTAAATTTTTTTATAGGCAGTCGATCGATTAATCGATTAGTCGATTAATTGACTAGTCGATTAGTCGATTAGTCAACTAGCGATTAGTCGATTAGTCAACTAATCGACTAGTTAATTAGTTGACTAATTGATTAGTTGATTAATCAATTAGTCGATTAGTCAATTAGTCTATTTTTTTTGTAGATTTATTGACTAGTGAATTAATCAACTAATCAATTAATCAACTAATCAACTAATCGACTAGTCGATTAGTTGATTAATCGACTAGTCGATTAGTTGATTAATCGACTAATCGACTAACCAACTAGTCGATTAGTTGACTATTCGATTAGTTGACTAATTGATTAGTCGATTAATTAGTTAGTCGATTTTTAGTCAGTCGACGACTAACAGTTTTAGTCGACTGACTAATCGACTAAAAATTTTTAACCGATTCCTATCCTTAGCCAGGAAATCCAGATGAAGGAGGAGTAGATTATGATAGACTTTGTAGAACGAAATTAAAAATAGAAAATAGATATGTAATGAAAATGTAGGGGGCCCGTTGGTCCCCATGACCAATGACCTTAAGGGTAGAGGGTATGTAGATCATTTCTATTAGTAAATGAGTGACAAAAAATATTTTTAATGCGAATTTAAAGGTTGCTACATATAAAAATTAATTTTTTACTATATAAATTGATTTTTTGTACTAAGTAAACTTGTTCGTAATAAAAAATCACACATCCCCTAAAAATTTTATTAAATTTGAATGGAATTTGATAAAGTTTTTATAGTATCAACTTTGCGGGGCGGGTCTATTCTGCAGGGGTGATCACAAATTGGCCAATCAAATCACGTGTAAACAATAAGTAAAATAGGGTCGCGAAGATAAAAACAACTATATCTTATGTTCTACTGGGCCAATTTTAATGATTCGACCACCGTTAGAATCAGAAAAACCTCCTCTACAAGTTTATTTAAAATTTAATATATTACTTAATAAAAATTTTCTTTATTATTAAAAATAAAATTTTTAGTAACTCATTTATTAATAGAAATGATCTACATACCCTCTACCCTTAAATAAAGCGGCCATACGCCACCTCTGGGTAGTTCCCGGTAGGAAAACATTTAAAAAACGGCCTTTTTAACCAGCTTTGTATTTATAATTTTTTTTTTTTTTTACTCTTTGACACATTTTATTAAAACCAGTATTGAGTACTATTTATAGCTCGTTAATACATGATACTTTAAACTAAAATTCGACATCATGCGGTTACTTCGAGAGCACAAACTTTGTCAGCCCACGTCAAAGAGCGACAAAGGATTTTCCTTCAAATCCCTCCCACCTAGCATTAATGGTGGGATAAATCAACCATTTAAGAAAAACAAATAAAATGAGAAACAAAAGGAGATATAAAAAAAGGGGGAATAACTACAAAACCTAGACGAAAAACAAAAACTAGCAAAAATAATAAAAATGAAAGATGAGAGAAACGAAGAAAAACTCTATGCTGATGACGTAAACTAACAAAAGAAAATATAAAAAGCCACACAGGGCAAAAGAAAAAGTAGATAAAAATTATATAATACTGCACAAAACCATATCCATCAAAGTATTATATGTACATCAAAGAAAGGAAAAGAAAAAGGAAAGAAAAAAAAACCACGCCTAAAAGAAACTTCTAGAAGAAAAGAAATTTTTTCCAGTATTTTCTCCAGATCATCCTCACGTGTCATTCATTGTTTATTTGCAGGCGTCGAAACTTACTCGTGACCGGGCTCCGATTCGGTAGGCGCATTTCCAAATTGGGAGAAGTAAACATTGCTGATCTTTTGGAGGGGGTAAGCTAGATTTCCCACTTTTTGGCAAAAATTTCAAAAAAACCAAGGAGAAATATCGAGGGCACCAAAACTTGTAAAGAGTGTAAGTTTTACGTTTTGTAGAATAGTATTGATAACCAAAAGTATGTTTCTGTCTAAACTTCCACATCTTTTAACAAAAAACTCCAGAGTTTTAGTTTAGCTCTACTACATTTTCCATAGCAACAAAGTCTTCCACCCGGAGAACCAAACCCACAAGAAGAAATCTTTTTCAGCTCTATTTTAGTCATCTCACATGCAATCTGAAGTCCTATATCCAAGCTGCTTCTAGATAAAGTTTTTGTTATGTATAAAAATACTAACTACAAAATTTTCGTAGGTCGGCGTTTATGAAAAATTTTGGTCCAGAGGATCATCCTGTATTTATAATTAAATATAAGCCAAAAGCATATTAAAAAGGCCATTTTTTTGAAAATTAGCTTCGAATTTATCCTTGATAGTTACCAACCCATTTATCAGTGCCCAACCCATCCTGAAACACCCGAATATTTCAACAAACGATAAAAGTACTTCTTTCTACAGCTTAGCATAGCTTTTTTATTAAGTTTTATTGGTTGTCTAGGCGTCAAAAAGGCTCTTTTGTTAGTTGTAACAAGTACTTTGTTTGTTAGTTTTTCAACGTTACTTAGGAGCAAATTTTTGTATAACAGTTTATCGACAATTACACTAATCCGCTGATATGCTCAGACTACTTTATCTGCGGTATAAAGTTGCTAGAGCAGGGCACAATGTCCTACCTAGAATTTCAAGTTTTACCCTTGAACTTTGGTTCCACCCAACCACTAATGGCCATGGTTCCAGAAAAACGCTCATGATTTGATCCTCACTACATTTCGTGACTTCGGTTATGCAAATCATAGTTTCTAACTAACAAGTTTAATCTCACAAACGTTGTTATACCAATCTACAATCCGACCTGCATTAAGTATGTCAATTTATATCCTGGGTTCCTGGTGCCATATTGCTTCAGTTCCCTAATGTAGTTAAGCCATACTATAAACGATGTTCGCCGCCAACGAGATTTGAACTGGCAACCTTCCAATTTGCGACCTCAGAGCATAACTGCTATTCTATTGAACCCGAGGTCAGATCATATATACTTGCAAAATGACTACTGTATATAATTTATAACTAGTAATATAGATCATATTAGTCATATATATTATAGTCCAACACTGTTGGATTGAGCTCTAGTTCAGATTGGAACAAGCTGACCAAGCTCCTACAAACCTATGAAGCTGTTTCAAATGTGAAAATAAATAAAAAAAACCATGCTAGTCCCACTGACTTCGACCACTGGGCAAGTTGAACTTAGAGAGGAGAAGATTTGGTCACTGATTTTGGGGCATAATATTAAAAGAGATAGCTTCCCTGTAAAGGGCTTCTGGGCTAAAAAGCTAGAAATCCAAAATGCTAGAAAAATATTCTATGTTTCAAAAAGCATATGAGAATTTTAGACTAAGAGCCCCAATCTTAAAGGACCTTCTGGAAGCTAAACTTATTATGGTTTTGAAAAGCTTGATCACAAAAGATTGCACCTGGGCCTTGGCATTAAGAGAAATAATCGCAAAGGTGTTAAAGGAACAAAGGGATACCTGCCCACTTCTGGCCTTGAATTCTAACCCAGTTAAACTAAAATCCTAGCTGAACGAATGGAAATCCTATATTAAAGCATGGGGCAGAGTCAAAGGAAAGATCTTGGCAGAATCCAACCGGCCGTATAAAAGGAATCTGAAATCAAGGTTGTTTTTTTTCATTTTCAAACGCAAAATGGTGTACTTTATTTATATGTAAAAGCTAACTATTTACAATTAGAGGAGGTTTATATATCTATATTTAAAAACTGAACTAACATTTGCTCTTACGGGTCTTGTTTAAGACTGTAAGGCTTTTCCTTAGCCTAGCTTTGGCTACCTTTTTTACAACTTCTTCTCTCATATTGTTATTTCCCCACTGAGCTTGTGTGTACCAAGACCATATCTCGTACATAATGTTAATATGTAACCATATTGCCGCTCTTCTTTTTCCACTATTTTGAATATTTTGAGCAGTAAAGATCTCTTCCATGTTTTGTGGGATCGAGTATAATGACGAATTCTTCATAAAGGAGTAACCCATCCTCCAAATTGTTTGACCGATATTACATTTCAATGCAAAATGATCTGGTGTTTGTTTTTCCTCTGGGCAGCTTGGGCAGCTCCCATTTATATCTTTATCTATGTGCATAAGTCAGTAACCCAGTGGAAGTGCTCTATTCTGCAATCACCAAAAAATATCCTTACTTTCCATCCAACCATAGTGGTTTAAAGGATTGTCTTGTAAGGCTATTGGGGTTTGTTTGTGCTGCTGTGGGCTTTATCGAGTACTGTCTTAGAAATTTAGTTGCTTTCCATAGCTTTATTTGTGTAATTTCCCATGGCCAGTTATTAGAAGATTCAATTGTGCCTTTAAGTCATTTCCAGGCTGTTAGGTAAAATTGCCAAGCATCCGGCCATCCTTTAAGTCTAATTGGGAGTGTTGTTAAAACTGTTACTATTGAGGTTTTCCTTTTATCTTGTATTCTTTGTGAAATTTGTGTTCGTTCAACTCTGGCCCGAAAGCTATTAGCTGTCAAAAGCTTTATCCAAATTGAACAAAGCCTAACAGGGGCATTTAAACCTCTCCTGTTGTAATCCAGCTGAAAAGCTGAGTATCGTGGAAGTAGTTTGGATTTGTTCTTTATCCAATTGGAGATCAGATCATTAATTTTGTCGAGTTGTTTTCTTTTAGGTGGGAACAAGTATACTAGATAACAGATTTTAGAAATTTCTACTAGAGATTTTCTCAATTTTTGTTTGATGCTTTGGGTTAAGTTTTTCCACAATTGTTTTTTAGGAGTACCTCTAGAATCAATCTCATAGCCCAAAATTCTAAGCAAGGTAACATCTGCCACTTTGAAAAGATTTTGATCCAGTAGATTTGTTGCCTTGGCTATATCGGTAAGTGGTACTAAAATTGATTTCTTTTGGTTGATCTTCGCATTAGAGGATAGCTCATATTTTTGAAGTAACACAAGCTTTCCCAGTCCAATGGGGATCCAATTCCTACTGTCAAATCATCAGCGTATGCTATGACTTTAAAGAATTGTCCTGCTGGCTTTATTCCATTTAGTTCTTCTTGAATTTTAAGGATAAGAAAGTGGGTCCTCTTGTTGAACCCCTCTTTCTACTCTAATTGGCTCCGAAATGAGGGTGGAATCTGCAATATGTGCTGTTTGAAGCTAAAAAAGATTTTTAATAATATTAATGAACATGGTATCAAATCCTATTCTCTCAAGTACCAGCAGGATAAAGTCATGACTTATTCGGTCATAGGCTTTTTGCTAATCAAGTAGCAACAACCAGTGGTTAGCTGATTGATCTGCTTGATTCCTCATTGTAGTAATAATATCTAATGTGGCATTTGTGATTGATCTTCCTTTTATAAATGCCTGTTGTAATGGTCCAATAATCAATTCACAAATCGTATTAACTCTATTGGCCAGAATCTTTATAAAAATCTTCACATCACAGTTTGTAAGAGATATTGGTCGCCAGTTGTCTATATTTTCAAGATTGTCTGACTTTTTTGGAATCAAGGTAATAATGCTCTTGGTCCACAACCTAGGTACCAAACCATTTTCCAACTGATAATTAAAGAGACCTGTAAATAGGAACTATTTCCTTTTTGATTCCTTTATAGAATTTATATGTGAGACCATCTAATCCAGAAGATTTATTGTTTGGGAGTTGGTTTATGATATTACCAACTTTCTCTTCAGAGATAGGACCTACTAGCCTTTGGTTCTGGAGTGGTAAAAGCTGTGGTAAATCTTGGACGTAGAATTCCGCTATTGTTGAGTCATTATTTTCTGCTTTGTATATGTCTTGATAAACATTTTTCATGTATTGCAGTTTATCAGCAAGGCTATTTGCCTGATTATGTCCCGGTTAGAGGTCTGACTCAATGAATACTATTCACTGAATATTCACTGAATATTCGAATATTCGAATATATAATTTTTCACTGAATGAATATTCGAATATTTAAAATTTTACTAAATATATTCATTGAATATTCATTGAATATATATAAATATAGAATAAATATATGCAACACACCCTGCGATGTGCTAATTCATCGCACACAATATGTAAACATAGTTTGTAGATCCATGTAACAAATGTTTGATATAACAAAAATTTAAATTAAATAAGGTTAGGGTAAGGGGGTTTGTGTTAGAAGTTAGAGATGATAATATATACCAAAATTTTGCAAGGAATTTTTTTGTTAGAGCGTGAAAGGTGGTTAAGTAGATGAAATTTTTTGATATTACAAATTTTAGAAAAATTTCCTTATTTTGTTACACAAAGAAAATTTGCACGTTACACCTGATCTTCAAATTTAATTGGTAGATCGTTTGGGTGCGATATACAAGCACATTACGGTGTGCGATGCCTAATTAAGTCCATAAATATATATATATATAATTTTATAATTTTATTTTAAATTTATTGGCTAATTTTTTTTTCAAAACGCATCTAAGTGTACTTTATTTATATACATATTAAGTTACAAAATTATACAGAAAGTTCTATGAAGTCAAGAATGTTTTTGCTGCTATTCAGCTTTTTGCAGCCTTTATGGCCAAGAATTCTATATAAAAGGTTAATTTAAAATTTTATCTTGATTCTAGTTATATTTGCAATTGCCGTTTGGGGGATAACATTGTCACCCACTTGGCTTATATACCAGCACCAAATCTCGTAGATACAGATGATGTGTAACCAGATTGCAGTTTTGCGTTTCCTGATTCCTTTAATATTGGTTGCTTTGAAAATTTCATCTAATGTTTGGGGATTGAATCCTCTTCCGATGTCTTCAAGACTTTGTATGCAGTTTCCCAAATAATTCTACTTAGAGGACATTTTATAGCAAAATGTTCAATGGTTTGTGTATGGAAGGGACAATTGGGGCAGTTCCCAATGCCATTAGGATCAACGTGCACTAATCGGTACCCTAAAGGTAAGGCCCTGTGCATGAGGTGCCAGAAAGTGTCCTTCTTCTTGTTAAGACTCCATTTGGATTTGATCCATTTAAATTGAGAGTGGTCTTGATCTGTGCTGCTCGGAGGAGCTGATGGTTCGTATAGGCTTTTTAGGGCCTTGCAAACTGTGAAATGTTGACCCTCTATTTCCCCTATTTTGAAATTACTAGGTTCAGGATCTACACACACTCTCTCCTAACCACATAAAGCAGGAGACGGGTATTTTATTTTTCAAAGAAACAAGTACACATCTTAACAGAAAAGTTCACAAACCATATCAGAACAGGGGCTTGTCCCCATGGGAACAAGAAACGTAGACTAGAGGTGACTTATAGTATGGACAAAGTAGAAAAATGGGTAAAAGAAGAAAAACAAACCAACCGAACATGTAAAATGGAACGAATAAAGAAAACAACAACCCAAACGAACACACAGCAAAACAAACAAAAATACGCAACAAAAGACGGTAATGAAGTGGAAAAAATAGGTAAAAGAAGAAAAACAAACCAACCGAACATGTAAAATGGAACGAATAAAGAAAACAACAACCCAAACGAACACACAGCAAAACAAACAGTACACGTCAACTCGACATCAAAAAATATACCTAATACACGTAGCGAGAGTGAAATACAGAAAGAAAGCTGGGATGACATGATGATAGAAGATACAAATAGTCTAAAAGATATTACAAATGTTACACCCCCTCTGTCAGAAGAGCAAGCAACAAAAGATGTCGATACTGCAGTAAAGGAGACTAGGTTGTCAAACATGAAAGTGGCAAGTGAAAAATCAAGAGAGAAATTTTTCAACGAGGATGTAGAATTTTTTGACTTGGAAGAAACCACGGGCACGGAATGTAAGGCAAAGACCTCGTCGGAACCCCCACGTGAGAAAGTTCGTAAAGATGGGAATCCCAAAGGAAAAGGTTCTATGCAGGATAGGCAATGGAGCTCTCTGTTCTCGAAATTGAAAAGAGGCAGATCAACTTTTTCGTCGTTCTCGCCCCAGAGGACAATCAAGTATGAAAATGCATTAATAGTTGAAATAAGCAATCTACTCTGCTCATTCAATGAAATTATGGAATCGTTATTCAAAACAGCAGCGCAGCAAAGCAACACTTTTCGAGAGGATGCAGAACACGCCTAGAAATTACTTTTAATGATAAGGATACTCTGAAACAGTACGCAACGAAAGGCATTGAGATACTGAATAGAATGTACTTTGGGTACATTCCAATGGACACGAGGAAAACCTTCCTGTCAATTAGATGCAGAAACGTCCCCCTTGGCAAGAAGGAAAAGGTCTCAGAGGCTCTCCTAGAAGCTTTTGAGAGGGTCAGGAAAGTCACGTCGATTAAGCCGTTGCTAATCGATGGAACACCCTACACCACCGACCAATGGATCATTGTTTTTGAAACTACAGAAGACTACGACCATGAAGCTAGGATACCCAGGTTTACTCATGTCTGGGACAATAAGGTTACGACAGAATGGAAATTAGCATCCAAAGTCTGTTACTTCTGTGAGAAGGAGGGACACATTAGGAAAGATTGCCAACAGTTCCAGGCATCTGTTGCAGCAAGAAGCAGGCTTTACAACCAAAAAAATATCATTGCAACAGTTGAATCTGATAATATGCAAGGGGAAGAGGCCTTCACTTCTTCCACATCAGATAACATGCAAACAGAAGTACATGAACAAATCGCTCAATTAGAATCAGGCATAATAGCTATAGAAAAGGTAACTGAAGGAAGTCCCAAACAGAAACACAACCCCCGTAAACAAAGAGGCAGCTATAGCAACAAATCGGGAAGAAATTGAAGCCACTCGTGACGAGTTGTCAGAAATGTATGACAACCCTGGGAACTTCAAAGACCTGAATGAGAACACAGAACCTATTAAGGCAGACCTCCCTATGGTGGACGCCGAAAAAGAATACGCCCCAGACCTGAAGGAGGATGGGTTCACAATAGTTACGTATAAGAAACCTGTTACCAAAAATGGAGGAATTAGTAAGAAAAAAGAGACGGAACACAAACCCTTTACGTCAATATGCCTCAGATTATCAAGCTCAAATTAGAACCTTGAACGTGAAAGGGATAAATGACAGAGGCAAGCAAAAAAATACGTTTACTTTGATAAAATCGTACAAACTGGACATCATTTGCCTGCAAGAAACCAATTTAAATAATAAGAACATGGAGATCTTCTTAAAAAACAGTGGATACATGAGTCAATTTGGTCTAATAAGGCAGCAATCCTGGCAGGCAACAAGGATATAGAATTCTCTAACACAAAAATAACCCACGGAGGAAGAATTATCGAGACAGAATTTACCTTTAAAGGACAAGAATATCATATCACTATATCTATGCGCCGCCGAACTCCCCAGACAGAGTAGTTGGACCCCGGAGATAAAACAAGGAGTAATAAATATTATGCCAGGAGATCTGAACATTAACCTAGACCCGCTAAACAACCGGATCAGTCAAGCTTCTCCACAACACGATCCTTCAAGAAAGCTGCTGGCGGAACTAACACGTGACTTTATCAATGTGGCAGATTGCTCAGAGGAAAAACTGTTTTTAACATATTTCCAAAATACTCAAGGAGGACAAACAATGGCCACCTGCATAGATTATATCTTTGTGGAGGAAGGATATGGGCACCTAGTCAGTGAGGTTGCTCTACGCTTTCGCAACTCAGATCATATGCTTCTAGTATGTTTTCTTATGTCCTCAAGTAAAAGTAGAAATAGCCCGCTATGGAGGCTTGATAAAGAAAGTCTCGAAAATGAAAGGATCCTGGAGGAGGTAATAAGGGAACTAGAGGAGGAGAGTTCCACACAGGACTGGGACCTCTGTAAGATAAATATCCAGTCAATTATCAGAGCTTTCAGAAGACTGAAACCACCAGAGAAAAAAGATTGATGGTCAAAAACCCCTCAGACGAAGTAGCCAGTCATAAACTAGAATCTTTCAGAATCCAGTTAAAGGTAGAACTGAAAGCGAAATGGATAGAAGAAGGGGAACGCTCCACCAAATACTTCTATGCCCAATATAAAGCCAGAAAATTAATAAGCTGTCAGGATAAAATCAAACCTCCAGAAAACGGTCACCATGAAAGGGACACCCTGCGCCACATCAGGGATTTCTACGAAATGCTCTATGAAACCAAAGAGATCAACATGGCGGCAGTGAACAAGATTACAAATAACCTCCTACAGGTCAGTGAAGAATGGAACCATACCTTGATACGTCCAATAGGAAAGGAAGAAATACTTCAGACAATGCAGGAACTGCCGGGAAATAAATCACCAGGGACGGACGGTCTAACCTATGAATTTTATAAAACACTGGCAGAAAATCTGGCACCAATACTGGAGGTAGTGTTTAATAATGTAATCAAAGAAAGCAGGATGCCTTCGTCATGGTACAAAAACATTTTAATCCTGATACCTAAAAGAGAGGAAAACCTGGAGAATGTTGGTAACTGGCAACCAATTTCTCTGGTCAACAGCGACGCAAAAATTTTTATGAAAATTTTGGCAGGAAGATTAAACACGATATGCAAAGAAATCATCGCTAACCATCAAAATGGCTTTGTAGCCGGTAGACTAATCACAGATTCAGTGCTGGATATTATCACCACTATGAGGGCCAGTAGGGAAACTTCGGATGAACATTGGCTGGTGTTATTGATCAAGCGAAAGCTTTTGATAGGGTCAATCATACATATCTAAGTAAGGTCCTAGAAGGTGGTGAATAACCTCTTTGTGAACCAAGAGGCTCACATCGTAGGAAGTGACAAGATCTCAAAGTCATTTAGAGTTAGCAGGGGGTACGCCAGGGCGACTCCCTGTCGCTGTTACTTTATATAATCGCTTTTGAACCACTGCTAATACAGATCAAGGACCAAATCAGGGGTTTGCCACTGGGAAATTCATACTTTAAATTGGCAGCTTATGCTGACGATCTCACTGTCGGGCTGGGCTCAAGCTCAGATTGGAAGGGGTTAAAAGATCTAATACACACTTATGAAGTCGCTTCAAATGCGAAGGTAAATAAAAGAAAGACTAAGCTGATACCGCTGACTTTAACTGCGGAGAGAGTAAAGCTAGAAGGGGAAGAAGAGCTTTCCAAGTGTGGGGAAGACAACTCCCTGGAAATCTTAGGCCACAAACTAAAAAGAGACGGCTCTCCTGTGAAAGGCTTCTGGGCCAAAAAAATTGAAAAGATTAAAAGATTATTAGAAAAGTATAGTAAAAGGAATCTCTTCTTCAGGGGGAAAATATTGGTAATCAACTCCCTGATATTGTCACGGATCTGGTACTCGGCGTATATATGCCCCCAAACAGGAAGCAGCTGGCAGAAATTAACGACCAACTCTCATTCTGGATTAAACAGAAATCGAGAATGTTGCCTAAGTACTCTACTTTCCAAAAGTCACATGAGAATCTAGGACTGAGGGCCCCAATTTTAAGGGACCTTCTTGATGCCAGACTCATAATGGACTGGAAGAGCCTAATCAAAAAGAACTGCACATGGGCAGTAGCACTAAGAGATATAATCGCAAAGGAGCTAAGGAAGAAGAGGGATATTTCATCTCTACAGGCCCTGAATGCAAACCCAGTTAAACTAAAAACTTGGCTGAATGTATGGAAGCCATATGTAAGAGCTTGGGGAAGAGTCAAAGGAAAAATCCTAGCTAGATCCAACTGGCCATGGGAAGAACCTGAAATTATGGTAGACCAATGGATAGGCAAGCAGATCTCAACCAAGCGCGTTATTGAACTGCTCAGAAGCAACAAGAAACCAGGTACCGATAGCACAGAAGAAACGAAGAACCACGTTCCTACCTGGTTGAGTATGAATGGAATCGCAAACATAAAAAAGGACATTATGTAGAGGCTACACCACAGGGCTCTCCCGCTAGGTTACCGTACCAAACACATGGGGGAAAATGAAAATGGAGACTGCCCATGGTGCGAGGGCAGTACCCAGAGCCGAGAACACTTTGGCATCACATGTAAGGTCAGTAAGATCTTCTGGGAGAAAGCATATAGTAATTTGAATTTGGAGGATGCGATACACCACCAAATACGATAGAAGACGTCTTTTCCGCAGACAATATTCAAAACTCCGGCAAGAAAGAGGCAGTATCATGGTTACACACAACAGTCGTCTACGAACTTTGGTGTATGTTCACAGAGTATAAGTGGGGTAAGGAGTCCTTGTCCTGTTACGCAGCGATTCGGCGCATGAGTTACGGGCTGATAAATGAATTTAAGGTCCTAAAGACAGGACTAATAAAGGGCTCAAACAAGCGAAGATCGAAATTCGCTTGCATTAGAATAGATAGTTAAAATAGCTAGTATACTGTAATCGATGTGTATTAAACATTGAATTAAAATAAAGAGCGCCAAACATGCCCCAACGGCCTTGTGTGCTGATGGGTTAAAAGAAAAAAATTACTAGGTTCCCATGGCCAGGCACCTGTTGCTTCGATTTTGCCCTTAAATCTCTTCCAGGCAATTAGGTATGGCCTCCACCTCTCCGCCCAACCTTTGGTCTTGCAGGGAGTTTGTGATAGTGCCTCCATGACTGTAATATTTCTTCTATTACGGATTTCCGCTGTGATTATCTTTCTTTCTGTCCTTGCCCATAATGAGCTGCTAGACAACAACTTAATCCAAATTGAGAGGATTCTTGCATTAAGCATGTCCTTGAGAATTGGAGCCGAAAGACCACCCTTTTCGTACCCAAGTTGGGATGTTGAGTATTGTGGGATTATTTGTGATATTGGCTAATTTAAGTAAGATATATATAATTTTTTAAAATTGAAATATATTTAATATTCAATGAATATTCAGTGAATATTCATTGAATGTGTTCAAAATTTTTCAACAATATTTGAATAAAAAAATATTGAACAAATGAATATTCGAATACTTATTTTTTGACCAAGTTAGACCTCTAGTCCTGGTATCTGAATTTTGTCACTTGCAGAGGTACTATTTCTGGTTTTGTATAGTGAAAAGAAAAATTTGGTAAATTTTTTTCCTTCTTCAACCCATTTTGCATTAGATCTTGTTTGCCATTTGTCCAAAAGAGCTTGAAGCTCTTCTTGCAACATGTTCACTCATTTCTAATGAATGGTCAGATCTTTCTCTTCCAGAAACTTCATTATTTATTTTAGTCAGCTTCTTTTGTAACTTTTGAATTCTTTTTTCTGGTAAGGCTTGTGGTCTAAAAGCTCTAATTATGGATTGGATCCTACATTTGTGACGGTCCTACCTTGAAAAGTTTGTGATGCTCTGGACTTCCTCAATACCTCTGCTCTAAGAAGTTGGTTTTTTCAGCTTTTTTTGTCAAATCTCCATTGTCTGGCCTTTGGAGTTTCTGGAGCTAAGTGCAATTTACATTCCACTAGCAGATGGTCTGAATTGCCAAACTGGAGGTGATCGACTTATTCTATTCCCATGAGGGTCAAGTTTTGTATTAAAATCCCCAGCAAGGATTGTAATACCTCCCTTGTCTATTTTCGGAGACCAATTAGTAAAGAATCTTGTTCTCCCTTCTATATTTGGAGGTGCATATACATTGATTAATTGGAACTTAAGGTGCTTGTAGGTAATGTTTGCTTCTGTTACTCAACCACTGTGTGTTTCCTTTGGGTTGGTTAAAATAATATTTCTGTTTCCTGCTAAGATTGCAGTTTTGGAATACCAGTATGAACTGTATTTCCATTGCTGCTGCAAAAAGTTTTTTGTATTAACATTTTCTAAGTTAGAGCATAATTAAGTCTAAATGATACGATTTTAACAATGTAAATGTTTGATGAGCCTTGTCCAAATTGTTCAGCCCTTTGACATTCAAAGTAGCTAGTTTAAGTTTGTTAATCATTTAATAAAAGTGGGATATAAATGCTAAAAGCATTAAGTTAGATCCTGTTGACTTTAGGTCCAGATAAAACTCCAGACCTAGCCCTGTTTATAGCTGTAACTGATTTCCTAGCATTGCTTTTTTCTTTCTTCTTTGAGGTAACTAATGTAAACCGTTTCTACATTATTGATTTCATTCTACTGCACCTTTTTGACTGATGTCAACCTCAATAGAAGTGGACTTTAATTTTAGCAGAGGTTCCTGCTATACTAGCCGATTGATCCTCCACCTTAACTTCTTTATCTACTTCCATACTGGGCGTAGCTAAATCTGCTGTTGGTGATTCAATAATCATAACATTCTTAAATTCCTCATTGTATGGGTTTTTAATACTTAATGCTGATGGTGACTGTTCCTGGCTTCGTAATTGCTTACGTTCTTGTGTTCTTTGCAATTTACGTTCTTTTTGCATTTCTCTCAGTTCAACTGATGCCTTATACTCTTGGTACTCCTTTTTGATATGTCCTGTTATATTGCAAAAGTAACACAATTTGGGGCTTCTTTCCAGTCAGTTGTAACTTTCTGGTCCCATATATGTGTAAATCTAGGGATTCGTGATGCCAGATCTGAGTCATCTGTTGTTTCAAAAATTACTACCCATTGATTTGTAAGCACTGAAGTGCCCTTATAAACCAATGGTTTAATAGAAGAGATATTGCCAATATCCTGAAAGGCTTCTTTAATTTGTTCTGAAATAAAATCTTTTCTACTCATAGGCATATTGCGAAGTCAGACTGATAAAAAACTTCATCTGATGTTTATTGGGATGTACCCCTGTAAGGTTTGCATAAAGATTGTAATACCTTCCACAGCATAGAATTGCTGTTTGTCTTCATTAGCAAAAACAATGGGATCTTTTGTTCTTGGTGAAAATTGGTTTTACTGCAATAAGGTTTTCTCCAACTTTAGTTACCATTGCTTTAACAATATCTGTAGTGGAGATGTTTTTCAAACTGTGTACTTCAAAAATCAATGCATTTTTATTTTTAATATGGATTCTCTTTCTTGGAGCATAGGTTGAGAAGGTTGCTTTGCCCCTCTCGAGTTTAGAGAACAGATTTGACCATTGCCTAGGCTTAACCTGGCCATTGTCCTCGCTTGATTGGTCATTCACGTGTTCATCCATGTGTTTACTGTTGTTGTCTGAATTAGGCACATGTACCGTTTGTTTTGCTGGGACTTGAGATGTGTTATTTGTTTGAGTAAACAAACTGTTTTTTCCTTCTGTTAGCGTTGCTTGTTCAGCTTTTCCATCTTTTTTTAGTATCATATTCTCTTGTACTTATGGTGTTAACCATGTCACCTGAGTCTTTAACCACAATTGGGAATAGCTCCTCATTTTCTTTATTCGAACAACATGTTCTCCAGATAGCGTTCAGGTTTTCTTCTTCAGTAACTAAAGTTTTTGCCTTTTTAATTTTCCTGTCATAAACTGCTTTGTCACCAGACATTTTTTTTTTTTTTTTTTTTTTTTTTCCTCCTGGGAATTCCCAGTGGTGGCGTTTGGCCTCTTTTATTAATATTTACTATTCATACAAGATTATACTATGTATCTAAATCTGTTGGTTACTTTTTTTGAGCACTTTTCTAAGCTAGCTTTAAGTATTCTAATGTCCGCTTTTATTCGAATTTCCGCTTTCCTTACCATTATATTTTTATCTGACAGATCCTTCCCCCATCTGCCAGCTGTATAATTGCACCAGAGTTCATATACAACATTCATATTTAGCCACATCTTGGCATACCATCCGTTTGGGTTCTCTGTGGGTGGTTCTTGGTATATTTCCTCGAGGGTGGTAGGTGGGGTCCTCTCTTCTTCGCTACTGAGGTGGCTGAGCCCTTTTCCCCATATTTCCTTACTTATTTCACACCCCGTAATGAAGTGTTCTCTTGTTTGTTGTTCCCCGGGGCACCAGAGGCAGTCACCTGAGATTCCTGGACCTACATGTTTCAGCCTGTATCCCAGGGGTAGGGCTCTATGGAAGAGCCGCCAATATGTCATTTTCTTTTTGTTCTCGATCTTATTTATGTTTAGCCAGTTGTATTTCCTTTTATTTTCGTCTTCCGTTTCTGCTTCTGTTTTAAATGTTTTATCCCTTAAAATATTAACGATTACTTTGACCGATAACTTGGTGCCCTCCTTTCCTTGTACTTCAATTTCTTCTAATTTCCAAGGCCATTCTGATTGTGATTTTATCTTCCCTCCTATCTTCATCCAGGCGGATAGATACGGCTTCCATTCTCTTGGCCACGCCTTAGTGCTGATCTTGTTATTTAGAGCTTGGGTTATATTAATTCCCCGTCTTTCGCGTAAACAGTCTGAGATCCTTTTCCTTTCCACTGTGGCCCAGAAAGAATTGCCCGTTATCAGGCTTTTCCAGACCATGCATAATCTTGCTTTTAGCATGTTTCCAATTATCGGGGCTTTCAGGCCATGGTTTTCGGGCCCCTTTTGGAATGTAGTCCATCGTGGGAGCATTTTACTTTTTCCTTTAATCCACCTGGCCAGGAGCTCATTGATTGTTGCTATTTGTTTTCCAGTAGGAGGAGCCAGATATGCCCCATACCAGATTTTGGAGAGAACGAGGGCATTTGCCATAAGTATTTTGCCAACGAATGTTAGATTTCTTCCTGACAGACGTTCTAGATTCTTTTCCATCTGCTTAATTATTTTCGTCCACATATCCCTTTTAGGAAGGCCATTTGCCTGGACTTCGTATCCCAGTATGCGTACTGTGTTACCTTCCCCAATCTTCGTAAATTGCTCTTGGTCCTTTAACTTTGTCCCATCTGCTATAATTGTCAACGGGATCAATTTCGTTTTATTCTTATTAATACTGGCATTCGAGGCCTCTTCATATTGTTTGAAAGTCTTGAGGGTCGCTTCCCAATCCTCAGTGGATCCCACACCCACTGATAAGTCATCTGCATATGCGGATAGTCTGAAGAATGATTGTTCTATTTGAATACCTTTGAGTCTATTTTCTAAGGTACATAAGAGAGGTTCGAATGCGAGGACATATAGTAGCGGTGAAAGGGGGTCGCCCTGTCTTACCCCCCTTTCTACCATGAAGGGTGACGATAACCCCTCTCTTCCTATAATATGTGCTTCCTGATTTTGGAACAAATTGTCAACTACCTCTATAAAACTCAGGTCAAAGTTCATTCTGGTCATTGTCATTTTTAAAAACTCATGGTTAATACGATCAAAGGCCTTTCTTTGATCCACTAATAACATCCAGTTTTGTTTAGATGGGTCTGGCTGATTCCGCATCGTGGTAATTATGTCTAATGCTGCGTCCGTAATTACCCTCTCCTTTATAAAGCCTGATTGATGAGGTGGGATAATTATTTTACATATCTCGTTTAATCTGTCCGCCATTATTTTCATAAAGATCTTAGTGTCTGAATTCACCAAAGAAATCGGCCGCCAGTTCTCCAAGCATTCTCTGTTCTCTGATTTCTTTGGTATGAGCATTATCATATTTTTATGCCAGGAGATCGGCATGTTGCCTGTTGTGAGAACTTGATTAAATACTTTTCCAAGAATAGGGATTACTATTTCTGCAAACTCCTTATAGAATTCGTACGTAAGGCCATCAGTGCCTGGGGATTTGCCATTTGGGAGAGATTTGATTATCCGTTCTATTTCTTCCTTTGTTATGCTTTTTGTAAGGTTCATGTTCATTTCTGCGTTGACTTGGGGTAGCTCCCTCATCAGGATCTCTGCCATCTGAGGATCCCATCCCTCTTTTTTATAAATTTTTTGGTATTCCTCCTTTATATAGTCTAATGTATTCTCATATTTGTCTTTATATTCCTCGGGAATTTTGATCAGTTCCTCACAACTACTTTCTTTTCTGGCCTTATATCGTGAAAAGAAGAATTTAGTTGATTTTTCTCCTTTTTCGATCCATTTTTCTTTTGAGCGCAGGTGCCATTTTTCTGCTAGTGCTGCAGTTTCATCGTGTAATGTGTTCATCATCTCGACAAGTTCTTGGTCTTTCTTTGGGCTTAGTCCTCGCCTTGCCTTTTCTATCTTTAACTTTGAGATTTTATTATTTAATTTTGTTATATTGCATTCATGTCTTTTAGGTTTCCTAAATGCTCTTATTATCGATTGCACTCTCAATTTGCACCCGTCCCAGTTTTCTGGAGCATCCTCTGATCCTAGCTCCGCTTGCAATTCTTTGGTCAGAAGATCGTTACTGAAACTTCCTTTGTCAACTTTCCAAATGGGGGTACCAAAGGTTTTAGTTTTTGAGTTGAGTGTGCATGTTACCAACAGATGATCTGAGTTTCCGAATTTTGTTGTCACCTCTGATACTAAGTGACAGTGAACCATATCTACAAAGATGTAATCTATGCAAGTACCCATTGTCCTATCATCCCTGGTGTTCTGGAAGTATGTTAGGAATGGTCTTGTTCCTGAGCATTCAGCAGCATTGAAAAATTCTAGGACTTTCCCTTCCAGTATATCTTTAGAGGGGTCTCTTTGTGGAGTTGCTTGGCTGACTCTATTCATTGTTGGGTTTAGGTTAAGATTAAAGTCTCCTGCAATAATGTTAATATTGTCCGGTTTTTGTATGGGGTTCCAGTCATTGAGGAACTTTACTCTGTCTGGTTGTTGCGGAGGAGCGTATACGTTGGTAGCAGTGAAGAGGTGGCCTTTAAATATAAATTCTGTGTTTATGACTCTGTTGTCCAATTCTATCTTAGTCGATTTGAATTCTATCTCTTTGTTACCCGCTAATATGGCGGTTTTACTTGTCCATATGGAATCATAGATCCATTGGGCTTTGAGAAAGTCTCTAGTGCTTTTATCTGTAGTATTTGTTTCTTGTAGAAATATTATATCCATTTGATATGATTTTAGCAGCGTGAGAGTTGTACGTTGTTTGTCCTTATTATTTAATCCTTTTACGTTCAGGGTTGCTATCTTAAGTTTAAAGTTCTGTGTCATGATCCGTAAAAGGTAGGGTCCCTTGACTAATGACGGGAAGGGTTACCGCCTCTCCCCTTTTTGCTATAGGGGGATTTTCTATTTTCCAATTCCCGTGACATTGTGTTGTCAATTAGTTTACTTTTTCTTGACGCTGCTGATCGCTTATTTACCACAGTGATGAAATCATCTGTGAACGGCTGTCCAGGATCGTTTGGGTTAGTGGATTCCATAGTAGTTTCGGAGAGCTTAGGGTCCAGCCCCTCCTTGCTGTGAGCATTTGTGTTGCTTGAAGGGGGAAGCGTGTCCAGTTCGTCGCGCAGATTAACATTGCCTCGCATATATTCTGGTAAGCTTGGGGTCTCTGGGCTGTCTTGTTGTGTTTCCACATTTTCTCCCTTGTCTGGGGCCTCTGTCATGTGCTCTTTCTGGGTTACTGGACCCCTTGTTGTTGGTTCTGTTACCTCCATTCTCGTGACCAGGCCGGAGTCTGTATTTGTCTGGTTTTCCTTTTCGACAGGGCCCTCCCCTGGTTGATGTATTTGTGCGTCCACAATGCTCGTGCTAATTTCCATGTTATCCATTATAGTGTCTGGGGTGGGTGCATGATGGGGCACCTGTTCAGGTGCTTCATGTTTCTCATTGCCTTTTTTAGCAAAGAGGCCCGCTTTCTTTTGTTTATATTCCCTGTGGGCGTTCCTTAATTCTACCGATTCTTTGTATTGTTCACATTCTCGTTTAATGTGACCTTCTTTTTCACAAAAATAGCAAACTTTGACCGCTGATCTCCACTCTGTATAGACTTTGTTATCCCACACGTGTGTGAACCGTGGGAGTTTATTTTCAAGGTCTGGGTCCTCGGTTGTTTCGAAGGTAATGATCCATTGGTCGGATACATATGGTGTGCCTTCTATTAACATGGGTTTAATCGATACTATATTTCCGAAGCTTTCAAAGCTTTCCCGGAGCGCTTCTGTGATGTCGTTTTTGTTCCCAAGGGGTACGTTTTTACACCTAACCTGGAGGAACGTCTTTCTCGTATCGACAGGAATATAGCCGTAGTATGTCTTCCGTAAAATTTCTAGTCCCTTCGCGGCATAATGCCTTTGTTTGTCTTTGTCTATGAACGTGACTTCTAGGTGCGTTCTGGTTCCTTTTGTGAAGTGAGCTTTTGCGGCAGAAATATCATATTTGGTTGACTCGAATAAAGAGGCCATAATTTCATTAAAGGAACTTTGAATATTGTGGATATCTATGATTAGGGCATTGTTATTTTTAGATTTGATGGCGTTTCTGGGAGAGAACGTCGAGAAGGTGGCCCTTCCTCGTTTGAGCTTGGGGAAAAGAGCCGCCGCCCAACTTCTATGCGAGTTGTTGTCTGTTACTTTATCCTGTAATAAGAGGGTATTTTGGTCTGTTTCTTCGACCGGGTCTTGCATTAATTCTTGTTCTAACTTCTGTTCCTCTTGCTTCTCCTCGTTTATCGTGGATTTCCAGTTGTCACCCTCTGTTGGAGGAAGCTGTGTTTCTTCTTGTTCCCTATTGAGGGATTCCTCGGAAGTGTTGTTCCATATGTTCGTAGTGTCTTTTAGAGCATTGAGCTCCAGTTCTACTTTGTCTCCCCAAGTAAGAGAGTTAAAATCGGTGTTATGTTCTGTAACCATACTATTAGTTAAAGCGTCGTAGCTGTTGTAAAACGCGTTTTCTTTGTCGTTCCCTGTATTGTTCATTTTTTTTTGTTTTTTATTTTGTTGTTCTGCCATGTTTTTTTCGAATATTTCTTCGTGTTCGTCTTCCTGTGTACGTGTCCTTTTTGTAAGGGCGTTAGCCCTTACTACCCCTTCTACTTTGTGAGTCTTGTCTAGTCTCCTGTAACGGATTATTGTTATTCTGTGTGTGTCTCTCCTCCACCTCACTTGAACTGGAGAGAGTGCGTGCAGATCTTTTTCACCAGACATTTTTATACTGTCTTCCTTATGTTTACATTTTGTATGTACAAGGGACTTAGCCCTTGAAGAACCTGATGAGTTTTGAAAAAATATAGTGAGTTTTGTAAAATAATTGTGTTTATCTATAAAGTCCGGGTGAACCAGAAAGAGTTTTTATACCAAGGTTGTTCAATAGATCAGTAGGCAAATTACAACCAAACAAGTCATTAAGACCCTAAGGAACAACATGAAGGTAATGGGGATAAAGAAAAAGAAAGGACCAATGCTCCCACCTGGCTATGTATGAATAGGATCGTAAATATAAAAACTGATATTATGTGGAGACTACACCACAGGGCTCCCCACTTGGATTTTGAACCAAACATATGGAAGGTAATGAAAAAGGGGACTGCCCATGGTGCAAAGATGTGTTACATAATCAAGAAGCCTTCTGCATAATATGCAAAGTGGTCAAAGTGAGTAAGAGATACGGGAGACAGCCTACAAAAGTTTAAACATAAAAGAAAGGGAGTCACAACTGAATAAAATGGAAAATATCTTTTTAGCTAACATTCCAAGGCCAGTTTAAGAGAGCTAAAATTAACCCTTCAACCTTTTTCCATACTTGTAAATATGGTTTCCATTCCATAGACCATATTGGTTTTATGGTCAAGGCTTGCAGAACTGAAATATTCCTTTTGGTTCTCAAAGCTAAATTAATTATTTTCTGTTCTATTTGCCCAGACTGATAGCAAGCATATTACTAATAATTGAAGCCTGGAGACCACCCTGATCATATGATTATGGATCATGATGATAATACAAAAGAATTTTTATATTCTTTTTATAATTGTAGTTTACTACTATCCTAAAACTATTTATAATAGATTCAAGTACCAATATAATAATGTTATGCATATTGATCTTATATATAATGAATGATATATAATATTAATATAATAAATAATAAATGTCACAGCTAATGCTGAAGTTGGCTGATGCTGAAGCTTTGACTTATTTTGATATAAAATTTAAAATTTTTTTTGGATGTTTTTTTTTGTTTTTGTCTTATAGGGTTAGGGTAGGGTTTGGGTATAGATTTTATATTTATAGAGTATATGTGGATTTTAGCAGGGCTTATAGTTTTCAATTGAGACCCCTGAGCTTCAGCATCAGCCAACTTCAGCATCAGCCGTGACAATAAATAATAAATAAAAATAAACAACCAACTCTTTCTAATAATTACTTAGACCAAATTACCAATAGAAAAAAAAACAAAAAGTTTTTTGTTAAAGAGTTGCCTATACTTAATGTATAATAGGCTAACACAGGAAAACTGTTTTTATAAAGATCAATTGCTGCTTAGAAACTTCTTTATATATTTGATATGCAAGCCAAAAGCATACTTTTACAACAGGACTCTGAGCTATACATAGATAGATGACAAGTTGTTTTTGCTTATTTTTTTTTTTTTTAACCCGTCAGCTTACAAGGCCATTGGGTAGGCTTCCGCATGGGCCGGGTAGAGCTGGGTACTAGTGGTACCCTAGCCCTACCCGTTTGTACAAGGGCCTATTTCCTAAGCCCTACCCTTACCCTAGGGCTCAGTTTTTAATACCCGTGCCCGGCCCATTGAGGATACGGGTACCCTTTGAACAGCCCATGGGCCCCAACTATTATTGCGTAATCATCTAGATTTTTTGAAAAAAAGATAAATTTATAGAACCCTTACCTGGATCAGAAAATACCAATCCGGGCGGGTCAGATATTTGACCCGGGTCAACGGGTCAAATCATAGGGTATTCACAGTTAACGTAATGACTTTTAATTGGGGATTCTGTATTGAAAATTTCTCGACTTTGCTCATAATTTGAATTTGTTCATTTTCTACATCGGGAACTACCTGTATTTTAACTATTTTGACCATGAATTTGGTCCATGTTATTCATGACAGGTCTGACCATGTTTCAAAAGAAGTTTGCTAAATACCATCCTGGATGATTTTATTAAAAATCATCCCATATATAAATTATATAAATATTTTTTATTTATTATTTAATACATATATTTAATTCGTATATAATTATTAACGCCTATACATACGTTCGCAGACCTTCAGCCTGCGAACTTCCATTTTAGCTAATAAATCCCAGCAAAAGTACATTGTTAGAAGACGAGTTATGCATCGTACGAACCTAACCTTAACTACAACGCATCACCTCATACACAACAATCCACACCAAGCAACATGAAATTACATGAAACCAATATACTAACGCAGTGCACCAACAACGACAATATAATAATTCCAAGATGACGAAATTTCGAAGACAGTAGAAAGAACGAACGACTGAAAGTGGCGAAATCCCAGCCCCAATAATACTAAATCCATGGCGAAATCACAACCATGAAATCCACGACAAAAATCACAATCACCAATGATAACTATCAACACTGAAGGCCAAGGCGAAATCACAACCACAAACGATGGCCAAAAGCCGGCGAAATCACAACCACCAACGACAACTAAAAGTCTTGACGAAATCACAATCACCAAGGCCAAAACTCCTTTTAAGACACAACTTCCACAATGACGGCTCCGATGACGACTTCAACGATGATGGCTCCCTCCATAAAAGAAAATAAAGGTTAGTATTAGATGTATGTATTACTAGAATAAAAAAAAAATAAAAAAGATCGATTATCATTGATGATCATCGATCCGGGATGATATCGAAATTTATAAGTAAATTGCGTAATAGCATTTTAGTAGTTTTCCCGGGTCAGACAATTTTCGACCCGTGACCTGGGTAATAGCTTACCGGATTATGATTGGTTGTTGGTCACGTGGAATGGTTTAACAGGTATCCATGGGCTAAAAGGGCAGGGTAGCAGCATTACCCTAGCCCTACCCATCTGTGTAATGGCTTGGTACCTGGAGCCCTTACCCTTACCTGCGGGTTCAAAAATCGATATCCTGGCCCAGCCCTTGTGGTACTACCCATGGGTACCCATGGGTAGCCCAGGCCCATGCGGAAGCCTACCGTTGGGGCGCATTTGGCGCTCTTTATTTCATTTAAATGTTTAATACATATCGATTACAGTATACTATCTATTCTAACTATCTATTCTAATACAAGCGAATTTCAATCTTCGCTTGTTTGGACCCTTTATTAGTCCTGTCTTCAGGACCTTAAATTCATATGTCAACCTGTAACTCATGCGCCGAATCGCTGCGTCACAGGACAAAGCTTCTTTACCCCATTTATACGCTGCGAACATACACCAGAGTTCATAGATGACCGTTGTGTGTAACCATGATACTGCCTCTTTCTTGCCAGGGTTTTGAATGTTGTCTGCAGAAAAGACGTCTTCTATCATTTTTGGTGGTGTATCCCCTTCCTCCAAATCCAAACTATTATATGCTTTCTTCCAGAAGATCTTACTGACCCTACATGTGATTCCAAAATGTTCTCTGCTCTGGGCACTGCCCTCGCACCATGGACAGTCCCCATTTTCATTTCCTCCCATGTGTTTGGTACGGTAACCTAGTGGGAGAGCCCCATGGTGTAGCCTCCACATAATGTCTTTTTTTATGTTTGCGATTCCATTCAGACTCAATTAGGTCGGAACGTGGTTTTTCGTTTCTTCTGTGCTATCAGTACCTGGTTTCTTGTTGCTTCTAAGCAGTTCAATAATGCACTTGGTCGAAATTTGCTTGCCTATCCATTGGTCTATCATAATTTCAGGTTCTTCTCACGGCCAGTTGGATCTAGCTAGGATTCTTCCTTTGACTCTTCCCCAAGCTCTTATATATGGCTTCCATACATTCGGCCAAGTTTTTAGTTTGACTGGGTTTGCATTCAGGGCCTGTAGAGGTGAGATATCCCTCTTCTTCCTTAGCTCCTTTTCAATTGTATCTCTTAGTGCTACTGCCCATGTGCAGTTCTTCGTAACTAGGCTCTTCCAGACCATGATGAGTCTGGCATCAAGAAGGTCCCTTAGAATCAGGGCCCTTAGTCCTAGATTCTCGAGTGACTTTTGGAATGTAGAGTACTTAGGCAACATTCTCGATTTCTGCTTAATCCAGAATGAGAGTTGGTCGTTGATTTCTGCCAATTGCTTCCTGTTCGGGGGCATATATACGCCGAGTACCAGATCCATAACAATATCAGGGAGTTGATTACTAATATTTTCCCCCTGAAGGAGAGATTCCTTTTACCATACTTTTCCAATAACCTCTTAATCTCTTCAATTTTTTTGGCCCAGAATCCTTTCACCGGGGAGCCATCTCTTTTTAGTTTGTGGCCTAAGATTTCCAGGGAGTTGTCTTCCCCACACTTGGCAAGCTTTTCCTCCCCTTCTAGCTCTACTCTTTCCGCGGTTGGTGCAACAGTATCAGCTTAATCTTCCTTTTATTTACCGTTGCATTAGAAGCGGCTTCATAAGTATGTAGGAGATCTTTTAATCTCATCCAATCTGAGCTCGAGCCCAGCCCGACAGTGAGATCGTCAGCATAAGCCGCCAAAAGCGATTATATAAAGTAACGGCGATAGAGGGTCGCCCTGGCGTACCCCCTGCTAACTCTAAATGACTTTGAGATCTCATTGCTTCCTACGATGTGAGCCTTTTGGTTCGCAAAGAGGTTATTTACCACCTTTATGAATGTGCTACTAAAGTTCATTTTCTCTAGGACCTTACTTAGATATGTGTGATTGACCCTATCAAAAGCTTTCGCTTGATCAATCAGCACCAGCCAATGTTCATCTGAAGTTTCCCTACTGGCCCTCATGGTGGTGATAATGTCCAGCATCGAGTCTGTGATTAGTCTACCAGCTACAAAGCCATTTTGATGGTTAGCGATAATTTCATTATATATCGTATTTAATCTTCCTGCCAAAATTTTTATAAAAATTTTTGCGTCGCTGTTGACCAGAGAAATTGGTCGCCAGTTACCAACATCCTCCAGGTTTTTCTCTTTTTTAGGTATCAGGATTAAAATGTTTTTGTGCCATGACGAAGGCATCCTGCCTTCTTTGATTACATTGTTAAACACCACCTCCAATATTGGTGCCAGATTTTCTGCCAGTGTTTTATAAAATTCATAGGTTAGACCATCCGTTCCTGGTGATTTATTTCCGGCAGTTCTTGTATTGTCTGAAGAATTTCTTCTTTTCCTATTGGACATATCAAGGTGCGGTTCCATTTTTCACTGACTTGTGGGAGGTTATTTGTGATTTTGTTCACTGCCGCCATGTCGATCTCTTCGGTTTCATAGAGCTTTTCATAGAAATCCCTGATGTGGCGCAGGGTATCCCTTTCATGGCAACCATTTCCGGAGGTTTAATTTTATCCTGACAGCTTATTGATTTCCTGGCTTTGTATTGGGCATAGAAGTATTTGGTGGAGCATTCCCCTTCTTCTATACATTTCGCTTTCGATCTTCTGCACCAATTTTCTGACATTTTTTCTAGTTCTTCCTTTAGCTGGATTCTGAAAGATTCTAGTTTATGACTGGTTACTTCGTCTGGGGGGTTTTTAGCCACCCTTATTGCACAATTCGTGATCTTCTTATGCAAAGTCTCAATCTTTTTCTCTGGTGGTTTCGGTCTTCTAAAAGCTCTAATAATTGACTGGATATTTAACTTACAAAGGTCCCAGTTCTGTGTGGAACACTCCTCCTCTAGTTCCTTTATTACCTCCTCTAGGATCCTTTCATTTTTGAGACTTTCTTTATCAAGCTTCCATAGCGGGCTATGTCTGCCTTTACTTGAGGACATGAGAGAACATTCTAGAAGCATATAATCTGAGTTGCCAAAGCGTAGAGCAACCTCATTGACTAGGTGCCCATATCCTTCCTCCACAAAAATATAATCTATACAGGTGGCCATTGTATGTCCTCCTTGAGCATTTTGGAAATACGTTAAAAAAGGTTTCTCCTCAGAGCAATCTGCCACATTGATAAAGTCACATGTTAGTTCTGCCAGCAGCTTCTTTGAAGGATCGTGTTGTGGAGAGGCTTGACTGATCCGGTTGTTTAGTGGGTCTAGGTTAATGTTCAAGTCTCCTGCCATAATATTTATTGCTCCTTGTTTTATCTCCGGGGTCCAAGATTTGAGAAACTCTACTCTGTCTGGGGAGTTTGGTGGGCATAGATATTGGTGATATGATATTCTTGTCCTTTAAAGGTAAATTCTGTTTCGATAATTCTCCCCCGTGGGTTATTTTAATGTTAGAGAATTCTATATCCTTGTTGCCTGCCAGGATTGCTGCCTTATTAGACCAAATTGACTCGTGTAT
>QKWP01001573.1:0-63518 GCA_003550325.1 Gigaspora rosea
GTTAAAGCGTCGTAGCTGTTGTAAAACGCGTTTTCCTTGTTGTTCCCTGTGTTGTTCATTTTTTTTTGTTTTTTATTTTGTTGTTCTGCCATGTTATTTTCAAATATTTCTTCGTGTTCGTCTTCCTGTGTACGTGTCCTTTTTGTAAGGGCGTTAGCCCTTACTACCCCTTCTTCTTTGTGAGTTTTGTCTAGTCTCCTGTAACGGATTATTGTTATTCTGTGTGTGTCTCTCCTCCACCTCACCTGAACTGGAGAGAGTGCATGCAGATCTCTTTTTAAAATTTTTTTTTAAAAATTATATATTTATTCTTTTTTATCATTATTTTTAATTTTTAATATTTTGTACTTTATTTGTTTGTTTGTTTTTTTTTGATGTTTTTTCTTTGGGAATAGGTTTTTTACGGGAGGATAAGGGTTAGTTGGGTGGATAAGGTGGGAAAATGGATCTTTACGGGTGGAAGGGTGGGGCAGATGGATCTTTTACGGGTATAAGAATGGGGCGGCTGGATGTTTTACAGGTGGAAGGGTAGGGTGATAGATGTTTTTCAGGAGAGTAAGTTTCATGGATATGCGCATATATGCAATGGTGGGAATAAACCGTAAATTTCCGGTTATTCCTTACTATGGAAATAACTGTAAATTTACTTTTTATTCCCACCATTGCATACATGCGCTAGAGATGCGACCCGCTATCCATTTAAAATTTACCGGATATGATTTTGTAAATAAACTAAGTGCGTGAGACAAAAATTTAAGGATAGAGCCTTAACATTAAAAGCTATAGGTTAAATTAATGCTTAATGCGAATTCATATACGTATTTAATTAGAATTTATTAGCAGGCCAGTTTCGGAGTATTGGTATAATTTCGGGTCTTAGGCAAGTTTCGGCCAAGAAGGTTATGTCCGAAACTGGTAATACCAGTTTCAGTTTCAGTCAATCCGAAACTATATAGTTTCGGGCAGCATCATTACTTGACAGATCAATGGATTGTAATTTTTGAAAACACTGAGAATGTAAATTTAATAATCTCTAGTTTACTCAAAGAGGCGTTTGAGGATGTAGTCCATCAAACCCTTGTTAATTGAAGGCACCACTTGCTTGACAGATCAATGAATTGTAATTTTTGAAAACACAGAGGATGTAAATTTAGAAGGTCGAATTCCACGGTTTACACATGTGGGCAATAACAAGGTTACAACAGAGTGGCATTCAGCCCCTAAAGTATGCTACTTTTGTAACCAGGAAGGTCACATTAAGAAGGAATGTTCTCAATTTCAAGAATCCCTTTTATTGCGCAATTATTATTAAGAACTCAAAGAGGCCAAATTAGAGAAAGTTTTTTATAAAACTGTATCTAATTAAGAGAACCCAGATGCCCATATCCAAAACACTAATAATGGAAATGTATTACTCTAGAAAATATGCAATCAGAAGCATCGCTTCAAATCTCTTTGAATCTTATTTAAGCTTTACCATCAGATATTACACAGAATGTTTGGTCAGAAACAGTAAACATGGTTGCAACTAATCAGGGAGAGCAACCAATACTTTCTAATGGTTCAAATTTGCCAAACATAGAACAAGATTTACGTAATGAACTCACTATGGATAACTCTTTTTCAAAACAAACCCCGGATAAGCTCATTTCAACAAATAGGGAGGACATTGTGATAGATACAATAGAAAACAAAGCAGAATTCACCACAGTGGTCAACAAGAAGAAAAATAATAAGAATAAATCTAAATCAATTCAAAAACAAATTAGAGCTTCCCCATACAAGAAGTTACATGCTGGAATGTCCAGTACAGTAATCTCTTAAACTTATTCTATTTTTATCAACATGATCAACAAACCTAAAATTTTTTTTTAACCCTAGTTCTATTGCTAGTTGGTGCTCTTTTATTAATTCAATTTCAAGGTCTTACATTATACATTAGGGGTTTTACTATTCTAGCTAACCTATACCCCCTCCTATCATCCGTTTATCCCAGTGAATCCAGCAGGCCACTACACCCTGGTGTCCTGTATCTCGTGAATCTTAGGTAGCTTTAAGGAAATCAATTCTGCCAGTGCGCTATATAGGTCAGCCGTTTTTCATACACCCCGGGAACTACTTTCTATATTTAGTCAGTGTGGTGTCATCAGCAGCCCCTTACATATTTCTCTATTTCCTTTTATAGTGGATATTTCTTATGTTTACAACGTTTCTTGTTGGATTTTTTCCTTTTCTGGACGTTGCATGACTTTCGTAGCAATGTCATGCTACTCTTAACGTTGTAGTACTTTTGTCTGTAGATAGAGAAGTGTGGCTCCTCATTGAAGATCCTTGCCATTCGTGATCCCAACACGGTTTTTGTCATCCACTAGACTCGAACCAGCGATCTTGCGAATGCAACCCCAGAGTGCTAACCACTGCACTATCTGACCCAGGGTCTCCAAACCTAAAATTTATATAGCTACTATTAATGTTAAAGGGTTGAATGGTCAGAACAAACAACAAAGAACATTAACACTTCTTAAATCTTATAAGTTGGATATTATTGTATTACAGGAAATGAATCTAAACAATCAAATCAATAGCTATTTGACTCTGCTTGGTCTAGTAAAACAGCAAATTTTTTTTTTGAAATTTCCCCCTAGGTTTACCCCTAGGGGTCGCGTTTGGCAATCTTTATTTATTAAATTTCTTTATTGCCTAATTACAAATAAGAAATCTATATCTATCCTTAATTTTTTTCTGTCTTCCTAACAAATTAAATTTTAACTGTTTAATTTCTATCTTTATCCTCGCCTTTACCCTTTGTATTATTTTCAAACTTGTGAGACAGCCTTCTCCCCACTTTGCTCTAGTATATATACACCAGATTTCGTAGCATGTTTGTATATGCAACCATCAGGCTGCATTCTCATTTTGTTTATATGGCCAATGATTTAATGAGAATACCTTTGCTTCATTGTAGGACATCTGGTTTCATCGAGTGGTTCTATAAACCTAAGAGTCTCCCTCCAGACTGTCTCGCTCATGGGGCAGTCTATTAGGAAGTGTTCTATGGTCTGTTTTTCCCCAGGGCACTAGGGGCACCTTCCATCGTCCTGCCAGTTCACGTGCTTCAATCTGTATCCCAGTGGTAGCACCCTGTGATATATTCTCCAGAATATATACAGCTTTTTGAATTGTACCTCTTTGGTAAAGATCCATCTTGTCTTGTTCTTGTCTGTTGGATTAGACCGTCCTGAGCTATTAGATAACCCCTTACTCAAGGCTTCAACTGCCCTTTTTACCGTGATTTGGTTCCCTTTCAGTTCTCCTACCCTGAGATCTTCCAAGTCCCAAGGCCAGTTTCTTGTAGAGTGAATGCTACCCTTTATTCGTTTCTATGCTCTCAGATGAGCCCTCCATTCAGCTGGCCATGCCTTGGTACTTATATTTGCCTCTCACAAGGCCCAGATTGCTTCTATGTCCCTTTTTTCCCTGAGCCTGTCACTTATTCTTTCTCTTTCATACTTCGCCCACAAAGTGCCTCCTGTGCAAAGCTTTTTCCACATCATCACTAGTCTTGTGTCCATTAGGTTTTTTGCATGCAGTTCTGTTCTCCTTTGCAGTAGTTCTCTTGGAATTTGGCATATTTCGGAAGCATCTTGGATTTGTTCTTTATCCATACTGCAATTATGTCATTGAGCTCTGCTAGTTGTTTCCTGTTTGGTGTTAAAATGTACGCTGCATACCATACCTTCAATAAAATTAAGGAGTTGGCAATCAAGATTTTTCCCCTAAAGAACAAATCTCGGAGTTTGAATCGGTCTATTGTTTTCTTTAAATTTTTAATGACTCGTTCCCACAGACCCTTTTTAGGCATACTATCCCTTTGTATTTCATACTCCAGTATACTAATAGAATCTAGCTCCATTACTTTATTGTATTGGTCTTCTCCTTCCAGAGTCACTCTTTCTGCCATTGGAGTCAATGGCATTAGCTTTGTTTTGTTTTTATTTATTTTCACATTTGATGCCTTTTCGTACACTCCGAAGAGGTGTGACATATTATTCCAATCCGAGGTTGAGCCTAAGCCAATCGAGAGATCATCTGCATAAGCTGCCAATTTGAACCTATATCTACCCATGGGAATTCCGGAAACTTTTTCATTCAGTTGTCTTAACAAAGGCTCAAATGCTATAATGTATAAAAGAGAAGAAAGGGAGTCACCCTGTCTTACACCTCTTTCCACTCTAAATGGACTCGATAGCTCATTTTCGCTGACTATGTGTGCTTCTTGCTGTTTGAAAAGATTTATTATTATTGTTATTGCTTTTTGTTCAAATTTCATTTTACCTAGGGTGTACTTCAGAAACTCGTGGCTCATCCTATCGAATGCCTTAGCCTGGTCAACCAATAGCATCCAACAAACATCTGTTTGTTCTCTTTGTTTTCTAATTGTTGTAATAATGTCGAGCGCCGCGTCAGTAATTGACCTATTCCTAATCTTTGATACAGTATTAAATGTGTTTACTACAATGAGAAATCAAAAGAACATTGTGAAACAACACTGGATGGATTAACAAAAAACATTGACCACAACTTTTTGTAAATTGTTTTGGGAAAAATGAATTTTTGCCAGGGCCTTAGGAATCTAGTAGAAATTTATTCTTGAACTAGAAAGCACACATTTTCGAATCTGGTTGCCTTTTGGAGCTATTTAGAGTTGAAAGAGAGGTTCAGCAGAGTGACCCTCTGTCCCTTCTCCTCTATATCCTAGCCTTTAAACCTCTTCTGTTAGCACTCAACAATAAAATTAAAGGCATCCCAGTACACAATCTTTTCTTTAACACAGTAGCATATGTAAATGACCTCACAATAGGAATTGGCTCATTTTGAAGTACAAAAGGTGATTAACACCTATGAAGCTGCTGCATGTGCAAGAATTAATTAACACAAGACAAAGTTAGTACTGCTAACTGACTTAGCTAGAAGAGCTAACTTTCCGGTGACGAATCTTTTCAATATAGTAAAGGAACATGAGCCCCTAATGGTATTAGGTTACAATATTTATCTGAATGGTTCTCCCAAGAACAACCTGTGGACCTCAACAATTGCTAAGCTACAATCTTCACTAGACAAGTTTGTGCAAAGAAATCTCTCTATTAAAGATAGAATCCTAATAACCAAATCTTTGGTTCTATCAAAAATATGGCATGGCAGAAATAAATAGAATAATAACATTTTGAATCAAGCACAACTCAAAAATGCTTCCTAGATATTCAACTAACAGACAATATACTATAAGCACAAATAGAGTGGAGAATAATTAATTCAGTCTTAAGATTCAAAAGAGATATTTTGGTTCTACAAGCTTTAACTATAAAACCAATACAGACCATGGCATAGGCCACAAAATGGAAGCCATATTTACTAGCATGAAAAAAGGTTGAAGGGTCGATTTTAGCTCTCTCTGGAATATAAAGATTGTTCTATTAGGAGAAAAAAAGGGAAATGAATTCCAAGTTAAAAACATTATAGAATTCCTGAGTAAAACAACTGTGGACACAACAAACACTTACCAAACCAGCAATGGATTGGATCCTTTTTAAGGCAGTAAACAATAAAAAGAAGGATATCTCTTTCACAGAGCCTTACTACTAGGCTAATGCCTCCGTATCACCAACAGAAACAGGCTTCTGCCTGTGGTATAATAACACACTTCAATCTCTAGAGCACTTTGCCTTCAAATGTCATATTGGTAAATTAATATGGTCAGAAGCATACAAATTCCTGAACATAGAAGAAATTCCTTCTATTCCAAGTTCTATAGATGAGGTTTTCACCACTTCTAATTTCACAAGAGATGTATACTATAATACTGCTGTATGAATCCAAATAAATACAATCTATGAGATCTGGTGCTGGTACACTACTGCGAAATGAGGCAGTGGTAGCTATCCAAAAACATCCCTTTCCTCTATAATCAGAAACCACATCTCAAAAGAAATACAGATGCTATTTCTCTATAAATCTGTAAATAAGAAAATATATAAATATCTTCATTGTAAATAATCATTTATATAGAACTTAATAAAGAGCATCACATGTGTCTGAAATAGTCTAAAAAAAAAATCAACCAGATTACAATTTTGGCAATATACTAATTTTTTTATTTTAATCATCTATGGTGTTTTACACCATATTACACAAAACTATTAGAATAGCCAATCAAAATTTAAGATCAGGTGTAACAAAAAATTTTATTTTTAGTTTATTTTTTTAAAAAATGGTCATATCGCAAAATTTTGCTTATGAAACCACCTTTGGGGCTCTAATAAAAAAAATTACTTGCTAAATTTTGTATATACTAATGCCCTGATAAAATCCTAGGCCTTACCCTTACTCTAATTTATTTTTTGTTTTGTAAAAATTTATTTTTTTGTTTTTGTTACACAGATTTGCAAATCTAATTTACCTATGGTGATAAAACACTATAAGTACATTTTATAATCAATTTTATTAAGCTTTAATCAAAGGTCAATGGGGCCTTCTTGTTATGCAAGGTCCCTATATTTATAATAATTTACATACATTTTAACTATCTAGTTGTTTCTAAAGAGTAGCCAGTAATGGTTAGCATATTGGCCAAAGTTATATCAGAGAAATTCTATTTAACTAGAATTTCACTAGGAGTATTTTATCCTTCCAACATCAATTAAGGTCTTTAATAATTATTGAGCATGCAGTAAAGCATGGGCCCACACACCTTCTAGCTCTCTAGAATTTGGCTTGTTATCATACTCTATTTCATATTTTTCTAGCTACTTTGCATTCCAACACAAAATTTTTGATTGTCTGTACTTCTTCCAAGCACTAGGGACAATCACTTAGTTCAGGATTCATATGTCTTAGTTAGTATCTAAGAGGGAGTACTTTGTGGTAGAGGTGCCAGAATATGTCCAATCTTTGTATCCGTCTTTACCTAGGAATGAGATGTAATCTTTATAAATGCAATACCTTTCTAAATACACTTTTTTTTTTGCAAGATGTTAGGGAAGTGCAGTTTATTACGTGATTTATTTTTATTATAGGGCCATACCCCCCTGTAATAATATTATTAACTAATATACAATAGACAAATTTTATTTTTGCAAAATAATGCCACTTGTGTGTTGAATATATGATGTTAATTAGAGACAAGGATTGAATTTTTAATGAACCTGTTTTCCAAGTAATAAGGTGAATATGCCTAATTTAGCGCAGTACCTAATTTGGCGCGTTTAAGATATCTTGGAATCTACCGATCATATTCATGTGATTTCGGTACCGTTTGATTCATCTCAATGAGACGAATCGAATGGTACCAAAATCATGTGATTTCAATTGATAGATTCTGAGAAATTGTTATATTAGATAAATTCTTTTTATTTTAAATTTTAACACGAAAGGACAGTATGGTAAAAGTCAAAATTTTTTGGCAATAAATCGATATTTTTGCATTGTGTAAAGTTATTTCATTAGTAAGCTCGATATTTGATATCTTTACATGGTTATAATCACATTAAACTTGTGGTATTTATTACTCTAACACATTTTAAGTGCCCTCTGCAGATTCGATCTGGGTCACTTTTCCAAAATAATTTATAGTCGCGATTCTAAGTTACTTTCCATTCTTAACATTGCTAAAATTCGCTCTAAACACATTTTTATAAATTAAATGACAACTTAATGAAGATTTTATATTAAATACTAAGTTTGAACTTGGTATAATTTTTTTTTTATTAACGCTAAATACAAAATACCGGTTCAGATTTTTCCATCTTATTTTCACTCTTTTAAACAAAATATGACATGTATAAAAACATAAGGCTCGACTAATATACTATAAAGCAAAACAAAAAATCATATAATTTAAAAAAAAATTAATCTAATTAATTTAAAAAATCGTGCAATTTAAAAAAAATTTAGTCTAATCAATTAAAAAATCTTTAAATATCCTTGTAATAAGTTGTAAAACACTACAATATTAATAAAGACTATACTGTTGTGCAACGAAAAAAATTGCATTAGTTTATTGTATTCTTAAATTTTTAAAGCAAACTTGACAAAAAAGTATAATGATTATACAACCCGATGCGATGCTATTATTAATGCCCTTAAGCCAATTAAAGATTCATCAAATAATTCGAAAACTCCAAGCATCAAAAGCATTGCACGTGATAGTCACGTGATTATGATATTTCAAAAACCTCGCTTAGATGTGCTATCAAAAATAATAGCCCTCTTCCTTCTCCAGGTCGAGCTAAAGTTCTAACAAGCCATGAAGAAGAACAGCTTGTTGGTTACTGTCTTAACATGCAAAAGCTTTGTTTTGGGTTAACAAAGTCTGGCATAAGCCAGTGTGTAATGGATATTCTTCATAAGAGAAAATGACCCAATCCTTTTAATGAAGATAGTCCGGGCCAAAAATGGTATCAGTGCTTCATGAGTGACCATCCAGAGCTTTCATTCTGTGTTCCACAAGCTCTAAATGAAGCTTGTGCACAAAAAGCCAACCCTATTATTGTTAGTGATCATTTTGCCAAGCTTGAAAAAATTATTAAGGAGTATTCACTTACTCCCGATCAAATTTGGAACATGGTGCAGTTTTTTTTTTAATTGATTTTTTTTTTGAATTGATTTTTTTTTTGAAGTGATTTTTGAAGCAATTTTTTTTTGAATCGATATTTTGAATCAATTTTTTTTTAAATTGATTTTTTTTTATTTGTTTTTTTATTTTGATTCAATTCGGTTTTTTTTATTAATTTTTTTTTTTTAGGATGAGATGAGATTCGCAATTGAACCCAGTTTTCAAAAAGTTTTAGCCAAGAAAGGAGCACATCAAGTGCATAAGGTTTCATCAGGCAACTCCCATGAACATATTTTCGTATGTCCAACTATCTCAGCTGCCAGGCATACATTCCACCAATGATTATCTTTAAAAGTAAACGAATGATCCCAGGTCTTTTAAATGGCACCTCTGCTGGCTCCGTTATGGGATTTACTAAAACGGGATACATGTGAGAGTGCCTGTTTCAAAAATATGTTGAGCATTTTGTTAGCTCTATTTCGCCTGTACACCCTGTTTTACTAATTATGAATGGCCATAAAAGCCATGCCAACTATATTAGTGTTGACTTTTGTTATAGAAACGACATACTTCTTTATATGCTCCCCCCTCATACTACTCATGTTCTACAGCCAGCTGAATTGCTGTTTGCTATACTAAAAAAGTTTTACAATAATGAGTGTGAAAGTTTAGAATTAAAAATAACAGAAAGCTTGTAACCAAGTATACATTCGCAGAAGTTTTATGGTCAGCCTACATTAGAATCTACACACCTACTAATATGTAACGGCTTTAGATCTAGAGGTATATGGCTGTTCAATCCCAATACCATTAGCCCAGACCTTCTTGAACCTTCGTTAACTACAGAAAGAATTGATATCCTACAATCATCCCTATCATCTTCTTTGTCTCCACCATCTTCTTTGTCTCCACCATCTTCTTTGTCTCCACTATCTTCTTCATTTTTATTATTTTCATTTTCGTTTTCTTTTTTGTCTTTGCTTTTTTTGCCTTCAACTTCTTCAACTTTGACTTTTTTGTTTTTAACTATTTCGTCTTCATCTTCCAGGTAATCTACGCTTTAATAAAAAAAACCCTACAAAAAAAGAGTTAATGTCTGAAAATGAGATCCTAAATGAAAAAGTTGAGCACTTACAAGAAAAACTTGATACCTTAAAAAATCCTGGTACCAGCTCTTTGCATCTAATACTTAAGTATCCCCTGCGTAATATTTCCAAAAATCTTGAAGTCGATGTAGAGCAAAGTGAATTGCAGCCAGTTATAAGAAAAAGAAGAAAAACTATGCCTTTTTCTCAGCTTCTCACGAATGAAGAATCCTTACATCAGTTAAGAGAAGTGGAAGAAGAGACAGAAAAAAGATCCAGGAAAAGCAACATAAAAAAGAAGTTGCTACCCAAAAAAAATAGCTCGTGAGGCAGAAAAAGCGCAAAAACAAGATGCGCGAAGACAAAAAAGAATTGAATGCGAACGTATGAAGGAGGAAAAGCAACGTCTTAAAGGCACTAAACGATCTAAATAAAAATATTTTTAAGTAGTACCAGTGCGCTAATTTAGAATAATCTCTCAATGATCGAGATTTTTAGATGGATTTTTTAAATAGAATAAGGTTCTATCTTTTTGGAGTAGAATTTTTTTTTAAATAAAAGCTATTTTGGAATATAGCGTAAGTAAGTAAAATTTTGGATATTTATTTTAATAAATTTTTTAAAAGTTTACTATTGGCAATATTAACTGCGTCGAATTAGGCATAACTATTTTAAGTGTTACATTATGTAATTTTGCAAAAATTTTAAATTATACAATTAATGTGTATTCAAAATAATACGCGAGCCAATTAATTAGGACATTTAAATCACCATTTTATATATTTTTGCATATTGTTTATACACTCAAATTATGGCATAATTATTCAGATAAATTCGATTTCGATATTATTGGTATGTGTTGTACATTTTCAATGCCATATAATCAAAAACTTTGTATGCTATAAAAAAATAACATAGCACATGTTGTCAAATAACTAGTATTAGGCAAATATAAACACGCAAAATAATCTTTAATAAAAAAAATTTTGCAATCACGAATCTGCTAAACTCAGAATTTTGCCTTATATTTTATATGATGCGTCAAACCCAGTATTGGGTGATATGGTGGTCAACCAAAAATTTGCTGATCAAATTGGTCAATTGGTCAAACTGGTCAAATTGGTCAAGTCTATTATATAAATATTATATATATATTATATAATAAATTATATTAAATATGCTATTTGACCAATTTGACCAGTACAGGTCCTTTGACCAGACTGGTCAAATTGGTCAAATTGGTCTGGTCCAATGGTCAAATTGGTCTNGAACCTATATCTACCCATGGGAATTCCGGAAACTTTTTCATTCAGTTGTCTTAACAAAGGCTCAAATGCTATAATGTATAAAAGAGAAGAAAGGGAGTCACCCTGTCTTACACCTCTTTCCACTCTAAATGGACTCGATAGCTCATTTTCGCTGACTATGTGTGCTTCTTGCTGTTTGAAAAGATTTATTATTATTGTTATTGCTTTTTGTTCAAATTTCATTTTACCTAGGGTGTACTTCAGAAACTCGTGGCTCATCCTATCGAATGCCTTAGCCTGGTCAACCAATAGCATCCAACAAACATCTGTTTGTTCTCTTTGTTTTCTAATTGTTGTAATAATGTCGAGCGCCGCGTCAGTAATTGACCTATTCCTAATCTTTGATACAGTATTAAATGTGTTTACTACAATGAGAAATCAAAAGAACATTGTGAAACAACACTGGATGGATTAACAAAAAACATTGACCACAACTTTTTGTAAATTGTTTTGGGAAAAATGAATTTTTGCCAGGGCCTTAGGAATCTAGTAGAAATTTATTCTTGAACTAGAAAGCACACATTTTCGAATCTGGTTGCCTTTTGGAGCTATTTAGAGTTGAAAGAGAGGTTCAGCAGAGTGACCCTCTGTCCCTTCTCCTCTATATCCTAGCCTTTAAACCTCTTCTGTTAGCACTCAACAATAAAATTAAAGGCATCCCAGTACACAATCTTTTCTTTAACACAGTAGCATATGTAAATGACCTCACAATAGGAATTGGCTCATTTTGAAGTACAAAAGGTGATTAACACCTATGAAGCTGCTGCATGTGCAAGAATTAATTAACACAAGACAAAGTTAGTACTGCTAACTGACTTAGCTAGAAGAGCTAACTTTCCGGTGACGAATCTTTTCAATATAGTAAAGGAACATGAGCCCCTAATGGTATTAGGTTACAATATTTATCTGAATGGTTCTCCCAAGAACAACCTGTGGACCTCAACAATTGCTAAGCTACAATCTTCACTAGACAAGTTTGTGCAAAGAAATCTCTCTATTAAAGATAGAATCCTAATAACCAAATCTTTGGTTCTATCAAAAATATGGCATGGCAGAAATAAATAGAATAATAACATTTTGAATCAAGCACAACTCAAAAATGCTTCCTAGATATTCAACTAACAGACAATATACTATAAGCACAAATAGAGTGGAGAATAATTAATTCAGTCTTAAGATTCAAAAGAGATATTTTGGTTCTACAAGCTTTAACTATAAAACCAATACAGACCATGGCATAGGCCACAAAATGGAAGCCATATTTACTAGCATGAAAAAAGGTTGAAGGGTCGATTTTAGCTCTCTCTGGAATATAAAGATTGTTCTATTAGGAGAAAAAAAGGGAAATGAATTCCAAGTTAAAAACATTATAGAATTCCTGAGTAAAACAACTGTGGACACAACAAACACTTACCAAACCAGCAATGGATTGGATCCTTTTTAAGGCAGTAAACAATAAAAAGAAGGATATCTCTTTCACAGAGCCTTACTACTAGGCTAATGCCTCCGTATCACCAACAGAAACAGGCTTCTGCCTGTGGTATAATAACACACTTCAATCTCTAGAGCACTTTGCCTTCAAATGTCATATTGGTAAATTAATATGGTCAGAAGCATACAAATTCCTGAACATAGAAGAAATTCCTTCTATTCCAAGTTCTATAGATGAGGTTTTCACCACTTCTAATTTCACAAGAGATGTATACTATAATACTGCTGTATGAATCCAAATAAATACAATCTATGAGATCTGGTGCTGGTACACTACTGCGAAATGAGGCAGTGGTAGCTATCCAAAAACATCCCTTTCCTCTATAATCAGAAACCACATCTCAAAAGAAATACAGATGCTATTTCTCTATAAATCTGTAAATAAGAAAATATATAAATATCTTCATTGTAAATAATCATTTATATAGAACTTAATAAAGAGCATCACATGTGTCTGAAATAGTCTAAAAAAAAAATCAACCAGATTACAATTTTGGCAATATACTAATTTTTTTATTTTAATCATCTATGGTGTTTTACACCATATTACACAAAACTATTAGAATAGCCAATCAAAATTTAAGATCAGGTGTAACAAAAAATTTTATTTTTAGTTTATTTTTTTAAAAAATGGTCATATCGCAAAATTTTGCTTATGAAACCACCTTTGGGGCTCTAATAAAAAAAATTACTTGCTAAATTTTGTATATACTAATGCCCTGATAAAATCCTAGGCCTTACCCTTACTCTAATTTATTTTTTGTTTTGTAAAAATTTATTTTTTTGTTTTTGTTACACAGATTTGCAAATCTAATTTACCTATGGTGATAAAACACTATAAGTACATTTTATAATCAATTTTATTAAGCTTTAATCAAAGGTCAATGGGGCCTTCTTGTTATGCAAGGTCCCTATATTTATAATAATTTACATACATTTTAACTATCTAGTTGTTTCTAAAGAGTAGCCAGTAATGGTTAGCATATTGGCCAAAGTTATATCAGAGAAATTCTATTTAACTAGAATTTCACTAGGAGTATTTTATCCTTCCAACATCAATTAAGGTCTTTAATAATTATTGAGCATGCAGTAAAGCATGGGCCCACACACCTTCTAGCTCTCTAGAATTTGGCTTGTTATCATACTCTATTTCATATTTTTCTAGCTACTTTGCATTCCAACACAAAATTTTTGATTGTCTGTACTTCTTCCAAGCACTAGGGACAATCACTTAGTTCAGGATTCATATGTCTTAGTTAGTATCTAAGAGGGAGTACTTTGTGGTAGAGGTGCCAGAATATGTCCAATCTTTGTATCCGTCTTTACCTAGGAATGAGATGTAATCTTTATAAATGCAATACCTTTCTAAATACACTTTTTTTTTTTGCAAGATGTTAGGGAAGTGCAGTTTATTACGTGATTTATTTTTATTATAGGGCCATACCCCCCTGTAATAATATTATTAACTAATATACAATAGACAAATTTTATTTTTGCAAAATAATGCCACTTGTGTGTTGAATATATGATGTTAATTAGAGACAAGGATTGAATTTTTAATGAACCTGTTTTCCAAGTAATAAGGTGAATATGCCTAATTTAGCGCAGTACCTAATTTGGCGCGTTTAAGATATCTTGGAATCTACCGATCATATTCATGTGATTTCGGTACCGTTTGATTCATCTCAATGAGACGAATCGAATGGTACCAAAATCATGTGATTTCAATTGATAGATTCTGAGAAATTGTTATATTAGATAAATTCTTTTTATTTTAAATTTTAACACGAAAGGACAGTATGGTAAAAGTCAAAATTTTTTGGCAATAAATCGATATTTTTGCATTGTGTAAAGTTATTTCATTAGTAAGCTCGATATTTGATATCTTTACATGGTTATAATCACATTAAACTTGTGGTATTTATTACTCTAACACATTTTAAGTGCCCTCTGCAGATTCGATCTGGGTCACTTTTCCAAAATAATTTATAGTCGCGATTCTAAGTTACTTTCCATTCTTAACATTGCTAAAATTCGCTCTAAACACATTTTTATAAATTAAATGACAACTTAATGAAGATTTTATATTAAATACTAAGTTTGAACTTGGTATAATTTTTTTTTTATTAACGCTAAATACAAAATACCGGTTCAGATTTTTCCATCTTATTTTCACTCTTTTAAACAAAATATGACATGTATAAAAACATAAGGCTCGACTAATATACTATAAAGCAAAACAAAAAATCATATAATTTAAAAAAAAATTAATCTAATTAATTTAAAAAATCGTGCAATTTAAAAAAAATTTAGTCTAATCAATTAAAAAATCTTTAAATATCCTTGTAATAAGTTGTAAAACACTACAATATTAATAAAGACTATACTGTTGTGCAACGAAAAAAATTGCATTAGTTTATTGTATTCTTAAATTTTTAAAGCAAACTTGACAAAAAAGTATAATGATTATACAACCCGATGCGATGCTATTATTAATGCCCTTAAGCCAATTAAAGATTCATCAAATAATTCGAAAACTCCAAGCATCAAAAGCATTGCACGTGATAGTCACGTGATTATGATATTTCAAAAACCTCGCTTAGATGTGCTATCAAAAATAATAGCCCTCTTCCTTCTCCAGGTCGAGCTAAAGTTCTAACAAGCCATGAAGAAGAACAGCTTGTTGGTTACTGTCTTAACATGCAAAAGCTTTGTTTTGGGTTAACAAAGTCTGGCATAAGCCAGTGTGTAATGGATATTCTTCATAAGAGAAAATGACCCAATCCTTTTAATGAAGATAGTCCGGGCCAAAAATGGTATCAGTGCTTCATGAGTGACCATCCAGAGCTTTCATTCTGTGTTCCACAAGCTCTAAATGAAGCTTGTGCACAAAAAGCCAACCCTATTATTGTTAGTGATCATTTTGCCAAGCTTGAAAAAATTATTAAGGAGTATTCACTTACTCCCGATCAAATTTGGAACATGGTGCAGTTTTTTTTTTAATTGATTTTTTTTTTGAATTGATTTTTTTTTTGAAGTGATTTTTGAAGCAATTTTTTTTTGAATCGATATTTTGAATCAATTTTTTTTTAAATTGATTTTTTTTTATTTGTTTTTTTATTTTGATTCAATTCGGTTTTTTTTATTAATTTTTTTTTTTTAGGATGAGATGAGATTCGCAATTGAACCCAGTTTTCAAAAAGTTTTAGCCAAGAAAGGAGCACATCAAGTGCATAAGGTTTCATCAGGCAACTCCCATGAACATATTTTCGTATGTCCAACTATCTCAGCTGCCAGGCATACATTCCACCAATGATTATCTTTAAAAGTAAACGAATGATCCCAGGTCTTTTAAATGGCACCTCTGCTGGCTCCGTTATGGGATTTACTAAAACGGGATACATGTGAGAGTGCCTGTTTCAAAAATATGTTGAGCATTTTGTTAGCTCTATTTCGCCTGTACACCCTGTTTTACTAATTATGAATGGCCATAAAAGCCATGCCAACTATATTAGTGTTGACTTTTGTTATAGAAACGACATACTTCTTTATATGCTCCCCCCTCATACTACTCATGTTCTACAGCCAGCTGAATTGCTGTTTGCTATACTAAAAAAGTTTTACAATAATGAGTGTGAAAGTTTAGAATTAAAAATAACAGAAAGCTTGTAACCAAGTATACATTCGCAGAAGTTTTATGGTCAGCCTACATTAGAATCTACACACCTACTAATATGTAACGGCTTTAGATCTAGAGGTATATGGCTGTTCAATCCCAATACCATTAGCCCAGACCTTCTTGAACCTTCGTTAACTACAGAAAGAATTGATATCCTACAATCATCCCTATCATCTTCTTTGTCTCCACCATCTTCTTTGTCTCCACCATCTTCTTTGTCTCCACTATCTTCTTCATTTTTATTATTTTCATTTTCGTTTTCTTTTTTGTCTTTGCTTTTTTTGCCTTCAACTTCTTCAACTTTGACTTTTTTGTTTTTAACTATTTCGTCTTCATCTTCCAGGTAATCTACGCTTTAATAAAAAAAACCCTACAAAAAAAGAGTTAATGTCTGAAAATGAGATCCTAAATGAAAAAGTTGAGCACTTACAAGAAAAACTTGATACCTTAAAAAATCCTGGTACCAGCTCTTTGCATCTAATACTTAAGTATCCCCTGCGTAATATTTCCAAAAATCTTGAAGTCGATGTAGAGCAAAGTGAATTGCAGCCAGTTATAAGAAAAAGAAGAAAAACTATGCCTTTTTCTCAGCTTCTCACGAATGAAGAATCCTTACATCAGTTAAGAGAAGTGGAAGAAGAGACAGAAAAAAGATCCAGGAAAAGCAACATAAAAAAGAAGTTGCTACCCAAAAAAAATAGCTCGTGAGGCAGAAAAAGCGCAAAAACAAGATGCGCGAAGACAAAAAAGAATTGAATGCGAACGTATGAAGGAGGAAAAGCAACGTCTTAAAGGCACTAAACGATCTAAATAAAAATATTTTTAAGTAGTACCAGTGCGCTAATTTAGAATAATCTCTCAATGATCGAGATTTTTAGATGGATTTTTTAAATAGAATAAGGTTCTATCTTTTTGGAGTAGAATTTTTTTTTAAATAAAAGCTATTTTGGAATATAGCGTAAGTAAGTAAAATTTTGGATATTTATTTTAATAAATTTTTTAAAAGTTTACTATTGGCAATATTAACTGCGTCGAATTAGGCATAACTATTTTAAGTGTTACATTATGTAATTTTGCAAAAATTTTAAATTATACAATTAATGTGTATTCAAAATAATACGCGAGCCAATTAATTAGGACATTTAAATCACCATTTTATATATTTTTGCATATTGTTTATACACTCAAATTATGGCATAATTATTCAGATAAATTCGATTTCGATATTATTGGTATGTGTTGTACATTTTCAATGCCATATAATCAAAAACTTTGTATGCTATAAAAAAATAACATAGCACATGTTGTCAAATAACTAGTATTAGGCAAATATAAACACGCAAAATAATCTTTAATAAAAAAAATTTTGCAATCACGAATCTGCTAAACTCAGAATTTTGCCTTATATTTTATATGATGCGTCAAACCCAGTATTGGGTGATATGGTGGTCAACCAAAAATTTGCTGATCAAATTGGTCAATTGGTCAAACTGGTCAAATTGGTCAAGTCTATTATATAAATATTATATATATATTATATAATAAATTATATTAAATATGCTATTTGACCAATTTGACCAGTACAGGTCCTTTGACCAGACTGGTCAAATTGGTCAAATTGGTCTGGTCCAATGATCAAATTGGTCTGGTCAAGCCAACACTAGTTGAACCAGAACATAAATCGTATATATAAAATCGATTATAATTTCTGGGATTAAATCAGTTACAGTGAAAATTTAAATTTATGTTCGATATCAATTAATATCCAATATAGCACATTGTCATAAACTTTTTTTTAAAATCCTATAGATAACATCTAACCAATCTTTCTATTGAAAAATGGGATAGACGTTATGCATCAACATCCATAAATAGAAAAAACAGGAAATGCTCACAAAATTTCATATTTTTTTAATTTCTGAGTAAATGTATACACCAATATTTGTAAAAGTGATTACAGCTATTAGTTTATTAGTTATGCCAAATTATTAATATTTAATGAAAAAAATTATTGTTATACTTATTTAGCGATAGATCTTTGAATTATCTTATTCTTGATATGCGCTGAATTAAAAATAAATTTTTTTTTTTTTTTTGAAATTGTACATAGTCACAGAGTTGGGCAATCTAAAAGCGAAGCATTTAAATAAAGAGTATCAAATGATAACGAGAGAGATTTTTGTATTATTAACTATTCAAAATGACACAAAATTTTCTTTCAATGCCCAAAATCTTCAAAACTTACTTGTACGCTACTCCTATAGACTTGTATAATGAATCTGTAATGTGGTTGCATTTTTTACAATGGCTAAAGCTTGCAATCCAAATATAAATCGGAAAATTTTAATGGATGCAGCAAATAAAGAATGGAATCTAAAACAATCATATTAATCAATATTTTGCAGCAAGCCCACCTATTATACGAACTGCAAATTTTTTTTTACCACCTGGTTCACCTAATCCAAGATCTTTCGAATTTTCTGAATCTTCAAATTCTACAGATTCTCAAGGTCATCACGCTAACTTTTCATCTTCTTATCTATCTAACAAAGAACAAAATATTGCACCTAATGCATCGGCCCAGCGTCAAGCTTTAAACTTCATTAACAAAGCTATAGCCAAAGTAAATGAATATGAAAATCTATTAATAAACACCAGTAACAAAGATCTAAGACATCAAATATATGGAAAATTAAAAGATAGTCGTGCGATTATTAAAAATGAAAAAAAACATCTTAGTTCTCTTAAGCGATATGCAGTATCTCAAGCAAAACTTCGAGAAAAAAAACGAAGACAACTTGATGAAGGCATTGTTGTAATATATGATACTAGAGGATGCCCATCTGAGTTGCAAAAAAATCCTGATTTGCTTGATCAAATACATGATTGTGTTGAATTTGGTGCTACAGAAAGAAAAAGAAGAAAAACTGTGATTAAAGTTTGCACAATCAAACACTTAAGGGAAGAAATACAAAAAAACTATAATATTTATCTTACAAGACAAACTCTTTTAACTTATCTTTTGCCCTGATATTCCAATTCACGTCAAGTACGTCATTATCATCATCCTGCTCAAATTAAGATAAGTGCCGTCTCCTGATCTGAAATAAAACTTCACGTGGATGAGCATTACTGTCTCGCGTCGGTTAAAATGGCTAGAGAGTTTGTTGCAACCTTTGCTAACCATAGCCTTATTATCTCACAGAATGATAAGGCTAAGGTTAGTTTGAGTATTCTAGCGGTTAGTAGAACCTTTAGGTGTATCCAAATGTTTAATAAACCTGTTAGAACCCCGGATATCTCTCATATAGGTCATAACTGGATTTTGGCCAATTTTGACCTAATTTGCTGAAAATAACAAAATCTATTTATTTAAATAACTTTTGATCCAGTGATCAGAATTGAATGAACTTTTTTTTTTTAGATGCGCCTCACTGAGAGCTTCATTTAAAAAAAAGTTTATTCAAATTGGACCACTGGATGCCAAGATAATTGCCAAAAACTGATTTTTTGCTTTTTAAATTTCGGGGGTTTTTGCTGAAATGCATAACATATGACCTCTGTACTACATGTCCGGGGTCCTAACCTGTTACTATCTCTGACCATGATTTTCCCTGTGGAAGTAAACAAAAACTTATACCTTCAGTATATCTTATTATTAATCTAAAAAATACAAATAAAACATTGTATCAAGGTCAATTATCTATTTATGTCTGACCAGAATATTTTGTAGGAACTTCGTCATTAACCCATATGAGTGATTTGATTAATATCTCGAAGTGTGATGACTTCGTACCGATATTAAAACATGGAGACCATTTCAAATCAATTTGGATTCTGTTAGTTGATGGAGGGCCAGACAAGAATCTGAAACATTTAAAGAATATTGTTAAATATTGTTGTCTCTTCCATGAACTTGATCTTGATTATCTTTCTGCCCGAACACATGCTCCCTACTTCCAATTAATGAGTTTGGTTAGTTTTAATAAATAAAAAGGAAATTCTATTTCACCTGGGTGAAAATAGAATTTCCCTAAAATAAAATAAAAAATTAAAATAAAAAATATAATATTCTTGCAACTTTAATATGATCTATGCTTTGTTTTAACCAATTATAGGATCTCATTATAATGCCAAGGCATGGTTATAGACAAGGACTTGGCAAACACAATTTCGAATTTTCTGGTCAACGTTTGTGTGAAATTTGGAGATGTAATAATATTCACGGAAGACAAGTCTATGTTAATTATGTTGATTATAATAAAGATCTATTTCATAATAAAGGAGAAGAACCTACCACATGGTCATGAATAGAACATCACGCTCATCTATGCTGCTACTCCCTTAATATACGAAAGTGCTCTGATCAAAACTGCTATAATGATGTTTATGCAAAAGAAGCAGTTGATCTATTGAGTAAAAATAATGGGTTTCTTCTACTAGTGATGAAAAAAAGGATGTTTATTATTTGAATCTGATCCATATTTTGCAATATATGAACAAGACGAAATTGCCCAAATATGATGAAGAGTGCCCTTCAATATCATCACAAACACATCAAAGACTTTGATGCAACATATACAACTAATATTTTCCTATCATTAAAATGATTACCAAGCACAAACAGGAAATTCATACAAGCAAATCACACAAAAAAACCAAAAATCAGACCTTATTAAGTACTTTTGAACTTCCTATTGTGTTAATAGAAAATATTGTACTACCGTATCTATCTAGACAAGAAATTATTGAATCTTTAGATGATATCGACAATAACAACCGATTAAGTAATTCAAATTTTATTGAAGATTTTTCTAACCTACTCTCTAGTTGTACACCATTTCAATCGAAAGAAAATTTTGATCTACAAAAAGTGTTGAATAAAGCTATTATTGGGCTGAAATAAAGAAGGATAGGTTTTTTTTTTGTTTCTAGTTTTTTTTGTATATTCAATTAAAAATATTAGCAGGTTTTAAAAGTAATGATTTGGCTTAAATAATAATAACTTACTTTAAATAGACTTAAAAGTCTAATAAACTAAAGCTGCGAAACTTTTTGAGATTGTACCTGTCAAGTAAATTTCTACAAAAGTATTATTAAATTACCCGGTTATCCGGGTAATCTATTATAGCTATATAATAATCTTACTCAGGTACAATCTTATAAATCAGGTTATTGGTGTCGTTCACACAATAAAGAACAGGTAACAATAATTACATGTTCACCCAAAATGAAAAAAAATATTGTGACATGGAGTAACGAGGATAAATCGGCAGTTTGTTAGTGCGATAAAACTTATAGTTGAAGAATTAAATATGATCAAAAGATCGATGTACTATATATCACTAATTGCTATTATTGATATATATATATATATATAACGTGATAGATTGCTGACCCCCCTCTAGAAATTACATGATTTACTGCACTTCCCTTATTAGTAACAAATGCATGTTCTAGATTATGTAAATGCATGTCCTTTTGAATAACATTTTATATCATACTAACCTCTCTAAATGCATGTAGCCAATCAAATTTTAGTATTTAAGATAAGTTATACAGATTTGAGTAGAAGGTACACAAACTTGATGATCTAATTTTTAAAACTGCAATTTAATTATCTCTTTAAATACAAACTTCCCTAAATGCATGTTGTAGGCTTGTCCCTACGAGTTGCATTTATGAAAGGTTGACTGTAATTACCTTTTTTTAAATATGCATAACTTAGACCCATGAGTGGATTCAGTAATAACCTTAGTGGATTCTAAATATTCATAACTTCAAATATTAACTTTAAATATATCTTTCTAGATTTGTTGTTTTTTGTCATTTGAAAAAAAAAATTTATATAAATTTAGACTAAAATAGCCAATCAAATCATTTTTACAGATGATCAATTATTATCTAAATTCTAAAACAAATCTGTAATGCCAATCCAAATTAAAAATATCCTGAACTGTATTATAATTTTATAATAATTCTATATGCTCACTAGGGTTCGAGGCACAGGGGCACAGGAATGCCTTGGGGGCATGCCTATGGGCATACCACTTGGCCGTTAGGCATGCCTAGTCATATAATATATGTGTCGTATTTGATTGGTCAATACGTCAGAAGTGAATAACCGAAATATCGATCTTGTAGATCATGTTTTACAATATTTTTTTGGAAGCTCAGGTGGATTATCTTATTAGTTAAACTTGGACAAACATGAAGTCCTCACCTTGCTCTACAACATATTTGCTTAATTCAACTTAATCCAACTTAATCCAATAACTTTTATATTACACTTCACTGATCGAAGTTATAAGTAATTAGCCATTACTATATTGATAAGATCTTATTTATTGTGGTAAGAAGCTTAAAATAACAGTTAACAAGAAGAAAAAAATTAGTTTGTAAATTATATTTTTTTTATTTTACATATGCATAGATATTCTTTAATAAAAATTGGAAGTAGATGAATAATATTAATTAACATGCAATTTATTAATAATATTATTATAGGTACTTTTATAATACAATAATAAGTTTATAGATAAGACGTATTAAAATCACAGAGGTTTCTTATTAGAATTATAGTTGTATAAGATAGTATAGTATAACATATTAGAAATTTGAGTATATGTAGGATCAGATATAGGATTTGTAGAATAAAATGTAAATTAGATGTAGAATTAAATATATATAGATTATTAAGATTTTGTAAATAAATGAAAATAAATATTATAAAAAGGTTAATAATCCCGATTTAAATTAATAAATACATGCTTGCTTATTTAACAGTAAAATTCAATGGCATTTTTTTAAGCTTTAGCTAAAAATTTTAATAGATTTTAATTAAATTGTTTTTTTTTCATTTTATAAAAAATTTACGATTTGATCTTTTTTACATGATAAAATTTACCATACAATTTTAATTAGCTAAACTAATATATGTGATCAGGATCATTTTTTTATTTGGGGGACGTCTAAAGCAGAGCAGATTCTTATAATATCTTTTATCAAATTAACTTTAGAGTTAGGAAGGTTTTCGCTCACTAATAATAGAAAAACAGGTACAAAAGAGCCGAATTATACCTGGTACAAATCAAGGGGGCACCAGTATCTAAGATAGGTGGCGCTTCACGACACCTATAGTATTTCTATATAAAAAAGGGCATGCCTATAGGCACAAGGGGCATGCTGCGACTCAGGGCATGCCCTCGAAGGCATGCCTAATTTTTTACCCATGCCTCGAACCCTAATTCTCACCTATACTAAAAATCAACTGTTCTTAGTTTTCTAAAAACTTATATATTGCCACTTCCCTTAGTACTTTGCAGGCTATTAAAAACCTAATAAACTTGTTCTAATAATATGTAATCCAATTAAATTGATACTATTAATAGTCAAATTTTTCAAATAAGATATTTTATAAATGCACTATAACAGATAATAAATGCAAATAGAAAGATTTATGTATAATGACAAATAAAATATTTATAACCTTGGTATATAAGCTTGTTTTGCTAATTTATTCAACCATATATTATAATCAATGTTGGGCAAATTAATAGTTGACCAAAAATTTGCTAGTCAAATTTGTCAATTGGTCAAACTGGTCAAATTGGTCAAATCTATTATATAAATATAATATACATAAGGTACAAAAGAATAATTTGGCAAAGAGGAGTATTTTGGCAAATTTTATATCTCATGGTCTAATTATCAGAATCGAATAATTTTTATACCGAATCGAATAGTACAAAGCTCACTCGATTCTGATCACTGGATCGCAAGATATCATCGTCTATTGCCAAGTTTGACTTCGTCAAATTTCCCTCAAGGATCATTTTTGTGCAGCATATAATCGATGATATCTTGTGATCCAGTGATCTGGATCGGACGAACTTTGTATTATTCATCGAGACGAGTCGAATGGTATAAAAATTATTCAATTCCGATTACTGGATCACGCGAGATATCATCAATTTGCCAAATTACCCCTACCTCTCTAAAATTTAAGCTTTTTTGTTACGATGTATAATCTATTTAACATCACTTTAAACAAGATGTTCTATTACAAAATTTATATAATCATGTATAAAGTTTAATACAAAAATAAAAAATTTTTTAATATTAAAATAAAGAAGGTTTTAACTTAGTTTTTAACTTCGTCAAATTACCCCTTTCTACCTTATTATATAATAAATTATATTTAAATATTCTATTTGACCAATTTGGCCAGTACAGATCCTTTGACCAGACCGGTCAAATTGGTCAAATTGGTCTGGTCCAATAGTCAAAATGGTCTGGTCAAACCAACACAATAATTTTACCATAAATAAAAATGCCGTAATTCAGTCAACTATAGTTATACGTAACAAGTATAACGAATTATAAAGTTATAGAAATCGATTATTTACACTAAATATTGCATTCATGTAAGACAAGAAAAATAGCCAATTAGAGAGCATTTGGTTTAACGCGTAAAAAAAGCGAAAATACCATTAAAGTTTGTAAACCTAATTAAAACGATGAGAATGAATTTACAAATATCTCGTCCAAATTAAATTTTTATCCTCACATGAGAACGTTTGAACCAGGTCAGTCATATGAATGATTAAAAATTGGTTCCTAGACAAATTTTATTAGTAAAATAATTTGCGTTTTTTGTTTCATTTGTATAAATATTTGATTGGCTAGTCAATATCGGGTGATACGTAGAGATCAGTGCTGCGTCAGTCATTTGGCGATAGTATATAAACCTCATCTTTGTTTCTCAAACTTTACTCCCTAATAAATACTATAATGTCTTCTGAAAACCCCCGAAGTCCAAGAATCAACTCTGCACTTCGTGCAAAATATCGTGGTGAGACCGTTCGCTTGATTGGTAAAGTTCTTGAGGTATCGTACTCATTAAACAACACTTATGCTTTCGTGTTCGAATAAATCGCTTGTTTTTCCGAACTGAATATTTTGATCAATAGGCCTCAAGTAAAACCGCCAAGTTAGAAGCTAGTGATAAAGGACAAGTTCAAGTCGTTTTAAAACCTGGACTGGTATGAATACAATGCCATTTTCCGTTTATTAATCAATGTATAATTAATTTATCATTCAATTATTTAAGGATGAGCCATTAAACCCTGAATCATATATTGAAGTCATTGGGCGCGTTAATGATGATCTATCAATTAAGGAATATAATCATCTTGCTATTAGAGATCCATTTGGTATGTGTTTTTAACATTTGATTAATTACTTATTCGTAATTACAATATTTCCATATTTTAATGCAGATTTAGAAGCATACGATCTGGCTGTTCAGTTATGGCAACGATATCCAAATATTTTCTAAAGGTTTTATAATTTGACGCATTCGCACCAGTGTTGGAATATGGTCAGATGTGACCTAAATGACTAATTGACCAAGTCACAGATTATATAGTCATTTTAAATTTATATGACTTGATGTGACCTATATATATAATTAGTAAAGATTCCCGAATGTTTAATGTTTTATATTATCGTATAAGCACTAATGATCATAGAATAAGTACGACAATCCATATTTAAAACTCAGGTAGCCAATTACGACTTGTAAACCTCATTATTTGCACGATATTAACGATGTTTGATCATGCGATGATAAATTACGCAAAATTGGTGCTGGAGTTGGCTGAAACATGTTAAACATGTTTACAATCATTTATTCTGACAGAACAAAATTTCATGATATTTTACGTTGTAACGGGTAACGTGACCTGGCCCAAGCCATGAGATTTCGGCGCATTGATCGATAAAAGCGAAAACTTTTAATAAAATAATTGGTTTGGTTCGAGGTGATGTTCCATTGAAGAATAATAGTAAGACGTCTCTACATTCAAATGGTGAAACCTAAAATCATAGACATTCAAATGAATATGAATTACTCATCGTTAGTCATAGATCTCCGATACTTTAATGAGACATATTGCTTGTTAGATCTTAATCGTAATAGAAAAGCCCCAGAATGTATATAAGTCGTTTTCATGTAACTTGAGAGTTAGGTTTATAGAGTTAAATAAGAATCTTATTAATAAAGACCATCTAACGATAGTCCCAAGGGTTCTAGCTTCTCGGACAAAATCTTCCACGCCTTCTTGAGACTTAAATCCGCCTTTCTCAACATGCGTAGGTACGTACCCCCGCAAATGCCAAGTCACAATTTTCTTATTACACTTAAATGTCACACAATATCACGATTCTATTGGTCACTTCATTATTTCTTATATCTGATATGACCAATGGGTCATGTGCATAATGACTAGCGCTTGGCTAAAATTAAGCCCCTGAAATTAGATCTTCATGCATGCATTAAGTCGTAATTTTAGCCAGGACGTTACTACATTCGTACAACACCCCTTTAAAAACTGCATAACACCTTCAAAATTTCAATTTACATAATAAATGTCGATGTATATTAATTAATACAGTCAACCTCTATATTCATAAAGAGGTTGTGCTTTTATAGAGGTATTTTTTTATATGTTTAATAGTAAAGTATTTTAAATAAAATGTGATATAGAGAGAGGTTTTTATTTGATGTGATTATAGAGGGGTGATTGTATAGGGGGATGACTGTTCCCTAACTCCTAACATCAAAAATACCATTCGTCCACTCCTGAGTTGGGTGCAAATAAACCCAAAATGGGCTTGAAACTGTAATATTAGGACTATTGGATATCAGAAATGGCAGGCTATCAGAAATTACTTATGGAACAAACTTGGGCGAGATCTTGGTCCACTCTAGTACTGTAGTATAGCCCTAGCCACAAGTCAATGTTATAAATTACAAATTAACTTACTTTATTCAATAAAGACCAAGGCAAGGTCCCACTCTTTTTAAAAAAAAAAATAAAAAAACCCTTCATAATGAAAATAGTTGAATAAAGATAATATTATTTCCTATGATCTAATCTCTAAAAAAGAATAAATAAAAAACACACTAAGAGCCAGAATGTAAATAAAGACATATCTGCTCGTATGGCGTTCTTAAAGAGTAGGAATAAGAATTACAATAACTCGAAATTACTTTTATCTGTTACCTGAAAAAAAGAGCATTGATTAATGTATTCACAAACCAAAACACGAATGCCACAATTGGAACATAACCACCTGACTTGGACTCTTTACCTAGTGTCACAATCATAGACAATTTTGGTCATAATGAATATCATAAGATCTGGGCTAAAGTGAAGAGGTTGCTTACGTATACTAATTTCATTAGTAAAATACCGTCAGATTTTCGGTTCCAGAATTTGGAAAGTTGTTTTTAATCGGCAATACATGGAATATAGTGAAAAAATTGGTTTACAAAAATAAAGTTTTTTACATAATGAAATAAAATCAAGTTGTAGTAAAGTTTGAGCTACTGCTACTGCATTTCTTTGTTATATATCTAAAACGTTGTCCAAACGCGTCCATTGACAATATAATTGCGAGTAAATTAACACCGATTAATACTATAATAAAAGCGATGATGCTTCAGGTAAGTTATATCGCTATTATAGATAAAATACTTTATCTTTTTATGTTGTTGTGACACGTATAATCAAAAATGAAAGTACCTGAATGTTATGCTGGCCATGTTAATACAGTAATAAGTCAAGTGAATGGAAATAATGAGCAAATTAGACCTTGAAAAGAAGAAAAGAACGTTATTCAAAAACGACAAAACAAACGTCCAGGAACAATGTAAGAAATGCTAATTCGAAGACGACAAAACACTTAAGGACTTGTTTAAAAGTGCACAAAAATGGAAATGGTCACTCCTAACTTTGTATACGTATTAATTTTGAGCTACGTTATTTTGACATTTTACATATGATACAATCCGTATTGTTTCGTGTACAACACCGCCTGCATACGTAATAGAAAATAACGTCGATCAATGAATGACTACCAATTGTCGATTGCATGACCGTCGTTATACGATTAATTTATTCATTGCTTGAGCTCTTTCGCCCACCGTAATTCTACTATCTAGTATGAAGTTGAATTGCGAATTTGGAAAAATGTACATTATTGCTAACTTCGAAACTAGAAATATATATATATATTTGGAAAAAAAAAGCTAGGGCTTCATCACTGTGAAATGAATAAAATGTACATTGTTAATACATCCCTTTACACACAAAAAAAAAAAAAAAAAAAAAAGGAAATGAAAATCGGTAATACAACAAATACGGGGAATACAGTGTGTTTGATTTTTTTTTTCTTTTTTTAACATTATGATAAAAGACAGTTTCTAAACGTGTTTCAACAGTTATGCTAATATAATTCAAAATGAATATATCGTATTGTGATTTCCATAATTCAGAATTTAAGTAATGATATAACGCGCTATATAAAATTCAAACCCGTTAATTTTTTTTTAGTTCTCTTCAACCCATGAAGGCGCACCTTCAGCCACCCTTCTGTAAATAACTTTTATATCAAGTCTTCCCAATTCAAATTCTTCATTACATTTCAATAGAAAACATCTATCTACACCCAAACACCCAACCAAATCCAATAATTTTAATCCTTCACAACCTTCAATTACGGATTTAACACCTATTTCACTAACCCCACGACAATAGCTAACTCTCAATTCTCGTAATTTTATACAATACTTTGCAATTGATAACATAGACCTATCGCTAACCTTTTCACAATTTGTCAAATCAAGTGTACGTAGCCTACCACCACATACGCTTGCTATTTTGTTAATTGATGCGTCCGAAAGCGATGTATTCCATGCAAGCGAAAGGTGTTGAATTTGATGGCAATGTGGAATGATAGATGAGAGACAAGTGTCTGAACGTGAACCACCAGCAAGATTCAAAGTACGTACGCAATTGAAAAATGGTGATAATAATTTGGTGAGATAACTATTTGTTATGCCCTTAACAAAACTTAAGTTAAGTGTGTGAAGACTTTCCATATGAATGAGAGGAAGAAGACGAAGAAGATGTGAAGACAAGGATGAATTGTTGCGATCATGTTCTGTAAGGTATGTTAAATCTAGCGTACGAATATAGGCTGCGTAAGGATGAAATATTAATGATGCAGTCGTTGATGAAGATTGTTGTTGGGATGACGGTAGGTTTTCTATGGTTTTTATGAATTTGTCAAGTGAACGCATGTGAGTAAATTTGGGGGAACTCCAAAGAACATTAGCTCCTATGGCGTTCCATTGATGATTGACAAGAATGCAAGAGAATAAAGATGGTTGGTGTAAATTGCGCAATATCTCAAAAATATGATATATTATTTCTGGGGGACACCTTGCACATGGAGGTATCGAGCTATGAATAACATTAATAGTTGAGTGCTGAGAAACAATCTTTAAATTTTGTTGATATAATGAATCTCTAATGAAATCTTCGTCTACAAAATTATGATCACGAGAAACTATACTTATAATCGTGACATCAGTACTGGTTTCTTTAAAATATGGAGTCGAAGGACGAGAAATAGGCAAAGGTGTAAAACATGGTGAATCTGAAGGATTGGGAGAAGATGGGCGCGAAGACGGAGGAGAAGAAAAAGGTGTCTGTAACTGAGATGGTGCCTCCAAGGAGGGTGTCAAATGTGATGATTTTGGCGCTAATAACGGTGAATTTGGCGGCGATTGAAAAAGCTACCAAAGATAATAATTAGAAAAAAATTTTTAGCTTTTCACATGAAAACCGAACAAACTCTATTTAAACAGTAGAGTACTTCTAATAAAATTACCTCAATATCGTCTTTCGCTGTTGTACCCGTTTGTCGTCGTTTAGAAACTTTTCTCTTTTCCATTCTGTCCTCAGGAATCAACCTCTTCTCACCATTTGCCATTGACTGGTCCAGCGTGGAATACGGTGTATTGTAGCTCTAAGGCTTTAGAATGAAAGGAATATATGTAGTTTATAACTTTCTATATCGGTAAGGACGACCGAAAGGCAACAAAGGATTTGAAAAACCAGTAATGCAGGCAATGCAAACTATTATGATATGTTGCCGTGTTCCACCCGAAAGCCTCCGACCCCTTTAGACAAAGGGAATGTCACCTAAAGGACCCACAATGACGAAATAGAAAATTTAAACGCAAAAAAAGTGAATGTAAATAAAAAAAAGTGTATAATAAGATATAGCTAAAGGGATAAAATAAATGAAAAAGATTAACCGGTACTAAGATTAGAAGAAAGAGAGAGCACACAGTAGCAAACAATAGAAAAACACCAACGAAGCAAGCAAATAAAATAACTGGGAATACAACAACCGTTAAGTTTCGTTCGGCTGTTTAGTGGTGTTTTATAGTAACGGCAAACAGTTTTTATGCAACCATAAAAATTGCGTGGTGAGACTCTAAGGAGATTTATAGACTAACTAATAAATACAATTTTGAACTGCACCCTTTGGGAGTACGAAAATTTCTGTTGGTTCATCAATTGTCCATCATTTCTAATCTTGTATTTACCACAAAAAAAAAATTCATCAGCGCCCAATCATACTACGTTTGTACATACACCTATTCAAAGTAAAATCCTGCTATTACAAAGTACGAAATCATAATCTCACAAGAGAAGGCAAGAAAATCTGACGCCTAATAAAAGAATTCTTAACCTCCTCATTTTGTAAAGACATGTGGTGCAAAAGCAGTAATCATGTGATTATTAAATCTTATTAAACCTTATGAACCTTATTGAACTTGAATAGAATCTAAACTATTTTGGAAAAACGATGCTATCTGCATAAACTTTTTTTATCGTAATAGGACGTACGTACGTACGTATGTAGACTTTTCAGGCTTTTCAGGCTTTTTTTACTTCGTGGATGATTTTCCAGAAATGATTCGCAATATTCGGTGTAACAAGTTAGTAATTCTCTTTTTTTTTTTTAGAAATTAGAATGAATTATTTTACTTTTTTTTACTATATATTCAAAAATATACAGTTTTATTTTTTACGATATGTACTATCGCATTACATTTTATCCAGAACACTATCAAAAATATATTATGTAGTATTTTACCAAATTAGGTTTTATACAGATATATACTTAATAATAAAAAAGTGCTACGTACGTACAAGTAACTATCGAGATAAGAAAGCCTCAATATAAGAAATAATTAAAATGTTAAGAAATTTAAAAGCCAATCCACTTTATAATAAATTTATTTTATGCGTATAAAAATAATCTCTTAATATAACAGATTAAAAATTTTTTATTAAGATTAACCAGATTTACCGGTGCTTGTTGATTAGTTGTACATATATATTACCAAATTGGTTTTTTAATATGTGTTATTTTTTAATTTGTAGACTTTTTTTTTTTAAAAAAATAAATACTATAACAATTATTTGTATACATATGCAAAATCAAACAATTTTATTAAACAAAATAAAAAATATATAATTTTAATTATTATATTAAAGTTAGAGTTAAAAAAAAAAAATTTATATAGAGTAAACTTTTTTTTTAAAGCTCAAAAAATAATTTTATAACCAAATTTTAAAATATTATTACTGTTTTTTTTCAATATTTTTTTTTTTTGACGATCATGCCTTTACTTTATTATTTAATAATACTAACTATTACTATTTTATATTCTATAATGTTCTATAACTAAATAATGGCTCACCTGATTGCATTATATACCAGTGTATGATCTGCCAAAATAGAAATAACCTTTTGTTTTTATGCTTTCATTAGTTATTTTTTTAGTATTTTGTATATACTTTTTTTATATACTATATTATAATAATTAAATAAAATCTTTCAGTATTGTAAAAAGTTTCTATTAAATTTAATAAAGATGAAAGCAAGGTCCCACCTTTTAATATTTAAAAAAAAATAATTAAATAAAACTTAGTACAATTATTTTTAAATAATAAGAATTATTATTATTTTTAAGTTTACACAAAAATCATCTGCTAACAATCCTTCATATATATAATAAAGACTTACTCAGTTACTAAAGTACCTATGTGCAACTACTGCAACAACTATTTATCTTACTAAACAAGTTGCCAACTTACTGGAAGCTTCTTTTCCAGTTCAATGATCAGAAAGTTGTTAACTTATCAAGATTGCTAACTTTTCCTTAATCTTCTCTACCTAGCCTCTAGAATAAGAAGTATTTAAATCCATATCACTATGAACAACAAGTAATTTAAGAAAAAAAAGAAGAGTAAAAAAAAAAAAAGTAATAATACTAAAAAACCTAAAGACAAACAACTATAAAATAAGAAAAGGAAGAAAAACAAAGAAAAAAACCAAAATTGATATAGAATAGAAAATTGATTTAAAAATTATATAATACTTTTAAATTTAGCTCTACTCTAAATTTAGTCATATTATATCTATTAATGGTTTTGGAGTAGAGTTAACTCTGCAAAAATTTTCTAGAAAGATCTCTAATTGATCAATGCTAGTTCTTGTTCTATATGTAAACAGAACTGTGATTTCTTATGACTCCTATTTCCAATTTGAAATTGGTAAACAGTGCAAATCTTTTGAAGAGAGTAAGCTATTAACAGAGTTTAAAATTGGGTTGCATATGCATGCATAGTGCTCATAAAGTTTTTAATATGCAAAAAAAAAATGTTCCTGTGCATGTAAATTTTCATAATAAAATTACTTAAAATTACTTTTGTTATACAAAACTGTTAATTTGTGCAAGTAAAATTTTTTTTTGAATTTTAAATACTAACTATACATGTTGGCAAAATTCCATATTACTATAGTTTGGAATTTGTTCATACCAAAATTCCAAATATATTCCAAATTAATTTTTCAAAAACTTTATTACAGTTGGACCTCCATAAATGCAATCTCCATAAATGCAATACTTCCCTAAATGCATGTTTTTTTCTATTTCGTAAGATGTTATTAGTACTAAATGCACGTTCTATATTCTGTAAATGCACATTCTTTTGAATAACATTTTATATTATACTAACCTCCCTAAATGCACGTAGCCAATCAAATTTTAGTATTTAATATAGGTTATACAGTTTCGATAAAAGTTACACAAACTTGATGATCAAATTTTTAAAGCTGCAATTTAATTGGCTTACTCTAAATGCAAACCTCCCTAAATGCTCATTGTAGGCTTGTCCCTACAAGTTGCATTTATAGAGGTTTGACTATAATAATCTTTGTTTAAACAAATAGTAGTTGTTTTTTTTTTGAATTTGGGATTTGTCTGTGTTTTGCTAGCAAGTATAGATTTTTTATTTTTTATTAGTAAAAATATTTTCTAAAAAATTTTAAAAAAACAAAAATACAGTTAACTTTCTCTAATCCGAACTGCTAGGACTGCTTTTTTTTACTATGTAAAATTTGAAAAAGTTCAGTTTTTAAAAAGTTATATATGGCTTATCCGAACTTTATAATAAAATTTACAAGTGTTCTAGAAGATTTTGTTCAGTTTAGAAAGAGTTTAATAGTGTTCAGTTTAGAGAGGTTCGGATTAGAGAAAGGTGACTGTATAGTGCAGATTTTGGGTCAGAACCTTTAAATTTTCTAGCAAGTGTGCTAAAAAACTTATTTGCTATTCTTCTTGTAAGCCATATACAAAAGATTTCATTGATAAAAGACTTTTTTCTCCAAAATTTTGTATACAAAGCACTATCTCTTGCCAGTTATTTTATATACTAATGCTTTTGGTTTGCATGCCAAATATATGAAAGAGTTCCTATAGGAAGAAGCAAGCCCTTGGTTAATCTTTATAAAAACCATTACTTTGTAATGCTTTTTTTCTAAGGGAAGTAACAAAAATCAGGTGATTTTTTAGGAGGGGGGGTAAAAAAAGTTAAAATTATATATAAGAACCTGACTATTTATATATTAAGGAAGAGGGAGGGGGGTAGGCCTCTAATAAAAAATAATCAGGTGATTAATGACACTACTCTAACTCTAGCAAATTTTTTGTTTTCATTTGTATAAAGATTTAGTACAAGTAATCATTAGAAAAAGTTTCCAGAAAAAATTGTAAAAATTATTTTTATTGTTCAAAGGACACTCACAGGTAGAGCAATAGTATACCACTAGTATACCTAATATCTGTGTGTTAACAAATTCTGAATCCTGATTGGCTAGATCAGGTGTAATATAAAAAAACCAATCAAAACAATAAAACTGATACTTATTGGCTAGATCAGATGTGGCATTTTATATTTGTCCTTTGGACTTTAAATGGTTTTTATTTTTCTAGTATTATAAATAAAAAACTAAAATTATATATATAAAATTTATTTTATAGTACTATAGCTTTATAGTACTATAGCTAGGATGGGTAGTATAGCAAAAAAATTTGGCATGCCATTAGCCAAAATTCATGCCATGCCATACTATAGGCATGCTATTGGCATGCCTATAATATAATTCAATTGTTTTTTGGAATATTTCGGACCTTTGCTCCAACTTCTCTTGCAGTTTTAAGTTGTTTGATTTTCTACTTAGAATATTTTGTAATTTTAAAGATATCAGGTTTGCCAGAGCAAGATGTATCATATAAGTGGCATGCCTTATAACATTTTGATTTTGGGTATGCCATAGGCATGCCACCCATGGCATGCTATAGGCAGTATTGTCACTTGGACGTGTCCATACTATGTTTTTTGTCCAACGTCCAAGATTGTCCAAAATTATCCAAGCCTATGTCCCATGTTTAACTAATCAATAAAGTAATTTAAAAAAATATATAATTATATATTTTTTTAGGTGCTGGACTCATTGGTGAAAAAATTAAAATAGATTATCTTAATAAAATTTTAAGTAATTTTAATTTGAAAAAATGTTCAAAATGTCCAAAAAACGTCCAAGTAACAACACTGGCTATAGGTGGTAGGGTTTCTCAAATTCAAATCAAATCAAATATTGGATCAATTTGAATTTGATCAAATCAAATTAACCCTGATTTGAATTTGATTTGATTCAAATATTTGAATTTGAATTTGATTTGAATTTGAATTTTTAATAGTAATTTTCAAATCAAATCAAATATTTGTCAAATCAAATCAAATTGGCCATATTTGAATTTGATCAAATCAAATATAGTCAAATTTGAATTTGAATTTGATCAAATATTTGATTCAAATATTTGAAGATCAAATCAAATTGCGGAACTCTAATAGGTGGCATGCCCGTGACTACTGTGCTATTAACTCTGACTATAGCACTATAGTACTATAGTATTTATATATAATTTATTACAAGTTTACTAAAATGCACCTATGGAGTTGAACACCATATTACACAAAACTATTAAAATAGCCAATCAAAATTTAAGATCAGGTATAACATAAAATTTCATTTTTTTGTTTAGGGCAGTGTCATTAATCATTTGATTATTTTTTATCAGAGGCCTACCCCCCTCTATTTTTTAATATACATATAGTCAGGTTCTTATATATAATTTTTTTGACCCCCCTCCCTAGAAAACACCTGATTTTTGTCACTCCCCTTATTTTTTAAAAAAACATTTATATCTCAAAATTTTGCTTATGAAACTACCTTTGGGGCTCTAATAAAAAAAATTCCTTGCTAAACTTTGTATATACTAATGTTCCCAATAAAATCCCAGGCCTTGCCCTAACCCTAAAGTAATTAAAATTTATTTTTTGTTTTATAAAAATTTATTTTTTTGATCTAATTTACCTATAGTGTTCAACACTATAAGTGCATTTTATAATAATTGATTTATTATATTATTTATAAAGTAAATATAAAATTTATATTTTTATTATTATGGCTTAGGCCTATAAAAAAGTGGTCTAGAATGTGGTACAGATTGGTGTCAAGAAAACACAAAATAGCACAGTCAGAGTAATATATACAAACTATTAAACAGAATATTATAGTAAAAAAGTAATACAGAAATTACGATAAGAAATAGCATACTATATATAATGGCACCTTTATTTTACAGAATGATTTATATTAAAAGTAGTACATATTGGCTCATTTTATAAAAAGTAAAGGATCAATATACGATTTTTTAATATTTTATAATTTCGCTAATAAAACTGCTCTGAATATCTTAACAAAAAATTTCTTGATATATGTGTATTTAGTTTGTTTATATTATATTAATTGTTGATATAAATTTATATAATCTACTTGTACTGTAAAGCCGTGAAATAATGCATAGGAGCATTATTTTGATTCTTGGCCTGAATTAAGCTTAATTTGGGCTAAAAAATGTAATTTTACCACTGTGCATTATTTCATGAATATATGGTATGTATTTTTTTTATTATAGTGGTTTGTTGTACCACTGTTGTACCCTGTTATACTACATATTTGTTACAGGTCATATAATATATATTTGATTACTTTTTTTTTTTTTTTATACTTTGGCTGTCTTGCCATAATCTTTATTAATTGTTTTCATATTACATTGTATACATGAAATGAGGATACAACTAGCCACACGTGCACTTTTGGTGCCTAATTTAAATAGTTCGCCCGAAGGTTCTATATTAGTTGCCATATCTACAACCCAACTACGGAAGTTGTCTATTTAAACCCTCTGGTCTCCGTATACGCTGTATTACTACTTCTTAACAGACCCGACTCATCCATTACCTCTAGGATAATCAAGTGCGACCAGCCACACTAGCCTCACCCAGGACAAACCTAGGTTCGTCTAGACCAGTCCAACAACTGGTTTGTATACCATGAACAACCACGTCCCATTTCATAGTTATTCCTGGATTTTCAGTACTGACGCATCTGCATTATACCGACACTCGCAGTCTGGTTTTACTCCGAACCGCTAAGCACATCCCTTGCCCTTATAAGGTTCGTTCAGGTCCCAGCACCGACCTTATTTATGGTAGCACCGTCAAAGATCCTACTTTACCTTCTTATTTGGGACTTTCCAAATGGGTTTCTGTTTTTCTGGTTCCTTGGATTCTTCGGTGTAACAATAACACCATTGCGCCTGAGAGCTTCCATTCAAGATGGTGGAACCAAGGTTACAGGTTTCTCACCCAACCGATCTGATTTACAGTTACCATAACACAGACCTAATTTTCATTATCGTCGTCAGTGGGATTTGAACTTTCGACCTGCCACTTGGGGGTAACAACCTGGCCACTTCTCTAAGTCACCACACCCCTAATATATATTTGATTACTAAAAATTAAAAAATTTATTAACAAATTAATAATAATTTAATTATAATAAACAACTATAAATCTAATCCTAACTCTAACTAATTAAAAAACAACTATATTGGAAAGAAACTACTACTATAGAGGTAGATCTGCAAATTAGGAATACGAACAAAATGACAAAAATCACCTGGTGAGAAGTATAATGTATGAAATAAAGCTCCCTGGCCTAACCAACGGTAAAACACCAACCACTCTACAAAAAGTTGAAAGTAGTACAGAAATGTATTACGAAATCCAGTTGGGAGTAGCTGTGTCTAGTAATATAACCGTTCAAAAAAATGCAAACCGGGTCACCCGATAGGTGAACCTGTGGGTCACCTGGGTTGATCGACGGGTCCACCCAGGTGCACAGGTTACCCGTTTAACCTGGGTTAGATATTTATATCTGATTAAAAATGATCAGCATGACAGAGGTTCGGTTCATGCATTAATATTACACAAAATTTATATATTAAAAATCATAAGAACAAAGGGTGCATCATATGATATACGAAAAAAATATCATCCGTTTTCTTTGAAACTTTAATAGACTATTCTAGGATCGCAAAAGAAATGTTTTGTAAAAATCCATTTTACCGATCTCACGATTCACGTAACTTTCATAAGAGGTGAATATGAATATATAAAGGTATATACAAATGTACTACGAATGAATATACAGTTATATGGTTGCAAAACGGTGACAATAGTTTGCTTTTTTTTTTTTTATCTTTCCATACTTATAAACTCGTCTTGGTCTTTCATAATAGTTATGTGAAATGCATATATTCAGAAGCATTAGTTTATAATAATTCGTGAATATGAATATACAGTATAAATATATATATAATGCAAAAACAGGTGCAATTCATATTAACTATAAGAATAGGATTTATACAGTCAGACCTCTATAAATGCAATACCTCCCTAAATGCACGTTTTTTTCTATTCTATATAAGATGTTATTAGTACTAAATGCACGTTCTATATTCTGTAAATGCACGTTCTATTGAATAACATTTTATATCACACTAATCTCCCTAAATGCACGTGGCTAATCAAATTTTAGTATTTAAGATAGGTTATACAGGTTTGGTAGAAGTTACACAAACTCAATAATCTAATTTTTAAAGCTGCAATTTAAAATTGGCTTTCTCTAAATGCAAACCTCCCTAAATGCATGTTGTAGACTTGTCCCTACAAGCTGCATTTATAGAGGATTGACTGTAGAATAGATATTAGATTGTATTCATCTTGAAAGAGTAAATGAAACATATATATCAAATATAATTATGTCAGATAATATTGACACATTTAATACACTTATTTAACGATCGTTAATTTAAAGACAAAATATTATATTTCATAATTTTTAACTATAAAAACTATGAAATATGCCCTACGTATAATAATGATATATAGTTTGTAATAAAAATTTCACATTTTCATGTATTGAAATATTAAAATGCTAGCTAGCTATGGATGATTCCATTAGCCAAATAATTACGTGATGTAGAATAATATCTGATTTTAATAAGCTATATAAGTTACTGCTCTAACATACTATTATTATTTTAACTGCCTTTCAAGTTAAATAAACATATTATTTGCATACGTATAATCTAATCAAAACAAAGAAGTGTACTATTAATAATGATTAAATCTTTATGGCTCTAGTTTTTTGCGCAACGCATAAGGATTTGAAAGAAATACAAAACTCTAAAAAGTTGGATAATATATGCACAGGGTATATGACAATATATCTGGTGATTAACGAATTAGAATTAAGCTCGTTCTGCTACCTTGAATCCAATGGGTCAACCCACGGGTTGACCCGTCAAATTGACCCACCTGTTCTACCCGGGTTGCTACAACTCAACCCGGGTCACACCCCCACCCGTGGGTGACCCGGGTAACTCCAACCCGAGTTATATCACTAGGCCCAAGTCTGAATTATGATACTTGTGGCTTAGCAGTCCGAAATTGGCCACAAAGGTTTCTAACCACTGCAGCGGCTGGTAAGACAGATCATTTCTGGGTTGCGTAAAAGCCAGCTGAAAAAACTCAGATTGTATTAGTAGAAATAAAAATAATAACACGATTGTTATAAATTACTAAAATAATACTGGCAAGACAGTGGCAAGGCTATCAAAAAAAATCCAAAATAATATAAAAAAAGTTTATACTGACCTTAGGGTCAATAGTGTAGTAGTTATGCTCCGAGGTCTCAAATCGCAAAATTGCTAGTTCAAATCCAAGTAGTGGTGATTTGTAAAAATAGTTAGCTGGGCTAGGCTAATTAGGAAACTGAAATATCGCAAAATCCAGGAACCCAGAATGTTCACAATGTACTTAATTCCTAGAATAGACAGTGATTTACAATCAAAGTTTACGGTTATGAGAGCTGTATTAGAACTCTAATTTGGAATAACCAAAGTCATGAGATGTAATATAAGGCCTAAAGTTTGAATATTATAAGATACTACACGAACTCATAGTGCAGCAATCTGAAAATGGCTATGAAGATTTCTAATCACTATAGCAGTTGGTGAGATAGATCGCTTTTGAGCAGTATAAAAGCAAGCTGGGAAAGTCAGGTTATAATTGGTGAAAATAAAAATGATAACAATAGTTATTATAAAGGGGGTATCCATAAATAATATTATGTACTCCTTTATAGTAGCACTTGATCCCCCTACTATATAAAAATTTTTTTAAAATTTATATATATAATTTTACAAAAACTAAATATATTGTGACACAGTAATCCAATTTAGATGATTTAGGTACTATTCAATTTGTCGCAGTTAAGACGAATCCAATAATACCAAAATCATGTCATTTGGATTACTGAATCAAAAAATATTCACAAAAAACTATTGGTTATATAGTAATTTTATAAGAAAAGATATGACTAAAAGTATTTAGCCAATAATTTTTGATCCAGTAAACCAAATGAAATAAAATTGGTACCATTCGAATTCTCTTACTGAAACGAATCAAATGGTGCCAAAATCATTAAATTTGAACCACAGGATCAGTTTTTAGCCAATTTTTTCTAAAAAAATTACATTATATTTTTTTGACCTGGAAAAAACATTATCTTTCGTCCAACCCCTCTTGTATAATGTTATTTATAGATGCCCCAAAATCACCAAGAAAATAATACCGGCAAGACTATCAAAAAAAAAGTTTATATACAGTAGTTAGTTGTCAATTTAGTAAATTTTAATTTATTCAAAGAAACTATATAAAGAGGTATTTATAAATAATATTATATACCCCCATATAGTAGCTTTTGACTTCCTTCTAAACTATATAAAATTTTTTTAAAATCTGTATGTTTATATATATAATTTTACAAAAACTTGAATATCTTGTGATACAGTGATCTGATTTAGATAATTTTGGTATCATTTAATTCGTTTCGATGAGATGAATTCAACAATACTAAAATCATATTATTTAGATTACTAGATTGCAAGATATTCACAAAAAACTATTGATTATATAGTATTTTTATAAGAAAGATATAACCAATAGTATTTTGCTAATAACTTCTGATTCAGTGATCCAAATAAAATGAAATTGGTACCATTCGACTCCTTTTACTAAGACAAATCAAATAGTACCAAAATATTCAATTTGGACCACTAGGTTAGAATTTAACCAAATTTTTATAAAAAAATTATGTTATATTTTTTTACTCTCTACTTATTGGAAAAAATATTATATTTCATCTAACCCTCTTGTATAACTTTATTTATGGATGCCTTCTAAGAGCAATTAAAAATATAGTACATTTAAATATTGTATTTAATACATATAATATTGTATATATGTATGTATTAGATATGTACATATTAAAATTTCAATTTAGAAATTAAAATTGAAATTCATTTTTCTTATATTAAAATTAGTTAAAACTGGTTTTAACATAAGAAAAATGAATTTTGTTTTCAAACTCTAAATTTAACTAAAAAGTTGACTCAAGAATAGAGCTTTGCAGATGCAGGTACAGTATAAAATTTGCAATTAAATCCATTGTAGCAAATCAAAAATAGATATTTTAGAATTAATTATGAGGAATTTTAGAATTAATCATGAAAATTTCAAATAAGCTATTTATCAATAAAGAATGCCTTACTAAATCTAGTAATGCAGGCATAATAGCAATACTATGGGCATTTTTTGGTAGACCAAGATTGTTATGTAAAACGATTTAATGTTTTGTTTAAAATAAAGGTTAAAAAATTATATTTTTTCTTTTACTTTGTATAAAATATATAACATGTGAAATTATATAACAGGTGAAATAGGACCCCGAATAATCTATATGAGGTCATAGTTGAAAAATAGCTAATGGAGGGCCGTTTTTTAAAAAAGGTTATATTTGAAAAGTAGGTATTGAAGAAAAAGGTTATATTTAAAACCTGCTAAATAGCAAATAGGTATATTTTAAAGAATGCTAATAGGGGTAATTTTTATAAATGTTATATTTGAAATGTGCTAATGAAAAATCTGGGCTATAATAGTAATCTGGCAGGTAAAAATGAGAGAGGAGTAAAAGAAAGAGGTAAAAGAGAGAGAGGGGTAAAAAAGGGAGAGAGGGGTAAAAAAGAAAGAGAGAGATAAAAAAGGGAGAGAGGGGTAAAAGGGAGAGGGAATAAAAATTTTTACTATAATGCTCAAATATAACCTCACATAGATTATTCAGGGTCCTGGTGAAATGTTTGCTAGGATTTTATCATACAAGATAATCTTGTTAGAATATTATGCTAACAAATTTATATTAAAATAAAAAATATAATATATGTTATGATTGGTCAATTTTTAAAATTAGTTACATGCATTTTATTTACGAGGAATGCATATTGTGTTTGGTATCCCAGAATTTTGTGCATATGCAGAATATTAAAGGTAACTAAGTTCTGAGCTCAGAACTAGAGTCCGGAATCGGGTAGCCCGATTGATTTTGGAATTTTTGATAGCTGTAAAAATAGTGTTCCACAATTGGTGCGTAGGCCGAAATCAGTATGAATAATTAGTATGATAAACCCACTTTCAGCAGACAGGCTTCATTTGTATCTAACATGCACCTGTTACCAGTAGCAGTTCTTTAAAGTCAGGGGGATTCGGGCCCATGGGCCAGGCTTGGGCCCGAATCCCCTGACTTTAAAGACCTGCTACTAGTAACAGGTGCATGTTAGGTACAAATGAAGCCTATCTGCTGAAAGTGGATTTATCATACTAATTATTTATACTGATTTCAGCCTACGCACCAATTGTGGAACACTATTTTTACAGCTATCAAAAATTCCAAAATCAATCGGGCTACCCGATTCTGGACCCTATTCAGAACTGAGCTATGGTTTGCATATAGAGAGAGTTTGCACTTAGGGGCATGCACTCAGAAGGTGTGACTATAGTATATTAATATAGCAAAATAACATCATTTAATTAGGGGAGTGACAAAAATCAGATGATTTTTTAGGGGAAAGGGGGTAAAAAAAAGTAAAATTATATATAAGGAACCTGACTATTTATATATTAAAGGAGAGGGAGGGGAGTAGGCCTCTGATAAAAAATAATCAGGTTATTAATGACATGGCCTTTAACTTTGTAAATATGAATATTATAGTTACCGTAAATTAGACCAATTTAATTCAGTAATTTACAACTGATTTATATTATTCTTTTTTGTCTTCTTCTATTTTCTCTTATTATTATATATGCTAAAATTTTAGAAAACTTTTATAATATTACAAATCATTTTAGAAAAAATTTTTATAATAATCTCTCTCTAGCACCTCTTTTGTAAGAAGAATGTAATGTAAATCACTGAATTAAATTGTTATAGTCTTAAAATTATTTAATAATTTGATTAAATAATATAATTATAATTGGGTATACCAAATGTTCAATCTTGTACTAATTCAAGACAAGAATTAGAGATATTAATAGAGTGCTTCAGAATAGTGTGGAGCATACTCTATTAGAGTAATTCCAAAACTAAATTACACTAGAGTACACCAACTTAAAGCAAACTTTATAATTAAACACTAAAGTATTAATCTATTATAAGCCAAATATTTAAGTTGGGGCATACTCTGAAGTATAACCCAAAATATAATTCAGTATATAATCTAGAGTAAATCTAAATTTTAAATGTACAAATCCAATTAAATTGCTTGGTTTGTAATTAAAAAAATTTATATGCTTAATTTTGTTTACTTTTCATTAATTATAAAAATATTACATCTTCAAATTATCAATATTATAAGTTGTACTTAAGCCATGTTTCTAGTTATAGTATAACTGGAATAATATACAATACAAGTTCAAAAATTGTTTTTTCTATTTGACATCATATAGAGTAAAAAATATATACCCACAACTAATTAAATACCAACCTTAACTCTATGTGATATTGGGTAAATAGGAAACTAATTGTATTAGTGGCCTGTATATTTGACTATTATAAATTTAATAATATATTAAAGTACGAAATAAATTAATTTTATTAATATATAAAATAAATTAAACAGATCAATATTTTGCTTAGTTAAGTGTAGTATTATTGCACAATTTTGTAACACCTATGATTAATTTTTATATGATTAAATAGTGATTACTAAAAATAACCAATTTATTATAAGCCATTTAATTATAAAAATTAATTATAGGTGTTATAAAATTATATATATATTTTTTTTGACAGATATTATCTTTATAACTAGAATAAAGTGTTATAAAATTATACAACTGTAATAAACCTGTTTTTCAATTAGTATATAAATAAGAAATGCATTGCATAATCAGTTTTGTATAACTTCATGTTAGTTTATTTTTTTTATATTTACAGTATAGAATTTTATAATTATAAAATAGTTACTATAGTATATAAACTACTTTACAGTTAATATATTAATAAAAAAGTATCAGGTGTAGCGACTTAGAGAAGTTGGTAAGTTGTCACCCCCAAGTGGCAGGTTTAGGGTTCAAATCCCACTGACGACGCTTTGAAAAAATAGACCTGTGTTCCGGTAACTGTTTCCTGTCGATCGGTTGGGTACATTACCTGTAGTTCTTGGTTACCATCTCGAATGGAAGCTTTCGGACGAAGTTGTGTCTCATGACATAGACAACTTCAAGGAACTGAGAAAACAGAAACCTATTTGGCAAGACCCGAGTAAGGAGGTAGCAAAGATCTTTGATAGTGCTACCAAAACTGGAATATTGGACTGGAGCCGAAGTACTGGATGTTGACTTCAGGGACAAGATCTACCAACCTGGCCGCCAGATCGGGTACCGGAGGTAATGATAGTACCCAATTAAAAAAATGCTACCCGGTTATCCGACGAGTAAACTCACGGGTTACCCGGGTGATTTACAAATATATCCGGATATAAAATCCTACCCGATATACCCGGGTAAAGTTAATTAAATACTCTTACTTTAGATCGCTTTTCTGTTCAAATTGAACTTTTAATTTAGTAAAAACCCTTTTCGGGCCTAAATCCTATAACTTTCAAATAAAATATAGATATAGTAGTGCTGTGGTCTCACAAATTTCTACGATCGGTGAAAATCAAGAAATAACACATGTCAATTCCAAAACCTGATTTTGTTTTATCATACGACGTGCTATCTTAACACGAATATCAAATCTGGTATGCACATATAAGTAAATAGCAGTATGTTATACTAGCACAGATTTGTATAGCAATCTATACCATTTATAAGATTTATAAGGGAATTAAAGAACCCGTTATTGGTGAAGATTTTAAAAAATGGGTCAAGAAATATTTAGGTCTAGTAATTCTGCTAATTATTTTAATAGCAACTAATTATGAATATTTGACAATTTTGAAAGATATATCTATGTTCACTAAGAGGTTATATTGCTACGAGGAAATCAATAGATTTAAACATATCTTTGTTGGTGTAATTATATGTGGTGCATTTTTTGACAATTTTTTTAGGAATATTTCACAAATCATTATTCAAGTAAGTATATTTATTTTATCATTATTTTTGTAACGAGTAAAAAATCAACTTGAACCAAGACGGTGACACCATGTTTATTCACATACAAATCATATCATATTTTTATATGACAGGTCTTTTATTATAATGAATTCAATCACAGTCGTCTTTTGGAATATGATATAGTTCCACTTCTTTTACTTGACACGTCTTGTCTTAAGATTTTCATGATTATCTTCAATTATGTGTTCAAAGTAGTAACTTTGGTTCTTATCTGGTAAATGAATTTATCTAATTTTTTTTTGTTTTTAATAAATAAACTTATTCTAATCAAATAAAAATTAGACGGTAAATACAAAACTACATTACAATAATTTATGAAAATTTGGATTATAATTTCTAATCCTGTTTAATTATTATATTAATGAAGAGAGTAAGTATCAAAATTTATAACATAATTACTTAATAAGGATCAGCCATTAAACATACCTCTGTATTTTTCAATCAATCCTAATCATTATTAGTTTGTGAATATAAGTTTTCATTTATGAATAAACGTTTAACAAACGCACATCATTTAATATTTATTTATACAAATAGTAAATAAGTAGGAAAGTCTGGTAGCAAAGTGCTACTAATATATACCATATATATTTTGATCTTTTGAAGTATAATTAACTGTAAATGAGTTAATACAATTTTATTAAATTAATAATATTTAATTTTTAAAAATATAATTTTTATGAAAAATGTGCAAAATACAAACGATCTTATACCTACCTCTCCAACTTGGTGTCAACAATATGATCCTCAAGATGCAACCGAAGGATGAACAAGTGAAAACAAAAATACTGATGAATATATCAAAAAATGTCAACTCAATGTTACAGAATATGAAAAAATAGTTGAATGGATTCAATATGGTAGGTTGATTAATTTGCAAAAGGTTAAAGATGATAAATCGAAAATAATATTTATGACTACCTGGCAGGATGGTATAAGAATACTTAAAGGTGAAATTTTAGAATATAAACGGTCACGTATTATCCAGGTACTTTTCGGGTATTATCCGGGTATTATCATGGTATTATCTGGGTATTTTATCTGGAATTATCCGGTAGCTGAGTTCACAACCCGGATATTCGACTATTTGCGGATAACCCGGGTGATATCCTACTCGGGTACTATCACTAACCGGAGAAAAAGGACCTATGTTATAGAAGTAAAAGAAGTAGGTACCAGGGAAGAAAAACCATGATGGCACCTAATGCCAGATAGATCAACCCTTCCGGGCCAACTGGATTGGAAGTCTGGGAAAACTGGTGAAGGACCGGTAGGAAAGTGATAGTGGGTACCGGGTTGAAGTGAACCTTACAAGAGCAGATGTAGGTATTGGTAAGAGGACAGAGGTAACCCTGTCTTGCAAGTGTTGGCCTTGGTCATAGCGATAAGTACCGAAGTGTAGGTGAATACCTGATATGGGACAGGTACTGCTCTACCAAGTCTCCTGTCAAGGATAACAGGATCGGGAATACCCGGCTAGGTCCTAAGGCAATGGATAAGTATCCGGAACTGGCTGACTGACTTATGTAACGGTGTTCTGGTGATACAAGATGAGTTGGCAGGTGGAACATGGATCAGAGGGTTTAAATAAGCAATTCCCATAGTTGGGTTGCAGGTATGGCAGCTAGTGTGGAACCCTTGGCCGGATCACTTAAATTAGACACCAAAAGTGTACGTGTGGCTAGATGTATCCTCGTCTAGGATCAGAGGGTTTAAATAGGCAATTCTTGTAGTTGGGTTGCAGGTATGGCAGCTAGTGTGAAACCCTTGGACGGACCACTTAAATTAGATACCAAAAGTGTACGTGTGGCTAAATGTATCCTCGTCTATGTAACAAATGCCGGTATTTCCCTAGAGAATATCGACGGCCCTAATATCTTGAATAAAATTTCTAAGTCCCAAGACGGGCACTTTAATTAAAAAGTATCAGTCTGGTCTAGTCTAATTCAGTTTCTAGTGAAACCATTATCATAGGATTTATAGTTCTGTCTAGTTTTGTTCTTAGTTCTAAAATGGTCCTTTAATAATTATATCATATTCTAATACATAAGATCTTATTGGCCAAAAATGATATAATTACTTACTATTAGATATAAACAAAAATCATATAATCTACATTATACCTGATCAAGAAATTTGATTGGGTAATATAGTATCATAGTTATATTTAAAAGGACTAGTCCAGAACTAGCTTTTTTAATAGTTCATAGTCTTTATCAGTCTTGGTCTGGACTGGTCTGAACTGGTTTTTTTTGAGACCGATATATTCCTATATAATAGTAGCTTCAGAATATAAACTATTTTATATTAATAGTATTACTTTAGAGTAATTTACTTCTTTTAGGTATATCTTAATAAGCTGGAGTAAAGAAATATCTAAATTATGCTAGTATGAAGTGGCTTAAACTGGTCAAAATAGTAAAATTCGGTATACCGAATGTTAAATAAATGTAATATAAATGTATTCCGAATTATATATATATTAAAAATACCTGATTCTCTCCAATCTGCTGCCACTCAGTTGTCCAAATTAAGTATAAATCAGCAAACTATTAAAAATTACTCATTAAATCAGTTGTCCGAATTAAACATAAATCGGCAAATTATTATTTGTCTACTATTAAATCGGCAAACTATCATATATTTATTCATTATTAAATCGGCAAACTATCATATATTTATTCATTATTAAATCAGCAAACTATCATATATTTATTCAGTATTAAATCGGCAAACTATCATATATTTATTCAGTATTAAATCGGCAAACTATCATATATTTATTCAATATTAATCGATTATTTAAAATAAATATAAATCGTCAAATTACTTTTTTTTTTATTAAAATTATATTAGCTAATTTATATACATTATTTTCACTATTTATATATTAAAACTGTGATTTAATTATTATATTTAAATTTAATCATTAGATTCGGATTTAACCCAGATTTAATTGTTAGATCCGGATTTAATTATAAGATTCAGATTTAAAACAGAATTGTGAGCAGATAAAAATAATAGCTCGTATATTTAAATTTGGATTTAATACATATATTCTGGTTTAATAGTTAATCCAGATCAAACGATTAAATTCAGATATAAATAGTTAAATCTGGTTCCAAGTATTAATTCTAATAAAAGTCCTTTCAACGAAGTGACAGGACAAGATCAGATGACTCTATAAATCATATGTACATTTGTTGTTTAGCCTTTATAGTTATTTTGTGGCAATTTCTAGTTAATGGATTAATGTTTGTCATATTAGCAAACAGAATAAGGAGTATCATATATTTTGGGTAATCAATGAAACAGATTAGAATGTTCATTAAAAGGTATTTAAAGATTACTTAGCTGTTAAAGAGTAGTATTTTTTTTTTCTCTATCGTTTGCCTTGTATAAAGGTTATCTTTATTATCACTCTGTTTCTCTCCTAGTCCACAATGTTATAATGTTCTTGAATAGCAAGTATACTAGTTTGGGAGCTGAATTGGTCCAATAAGCACAATTGGCTTTGCGGCTGTAGTAGGCAGTACAAGAGCCTTATTTGATAGTAATTGGCTCTGCAGTTGTAGTAGTAGTGCGAAGACCATCTGGTAGTAATAGAGCTCCATGGCTGTATCAGCAGTGTGAGAACCTCATTTTTTTTTTCAAAGTAGTAATGTCTGCTATATATCAATTCTCTTTGCAGCTACGTGAACCCCATCTTGTAGTCATTTTCTTATATAAGGATATTAGGCTATTTCGAGATAGAATAGGTTCTTGAAGACATAGTAGGCAGTAAGTCTTGTATATTTAGTTCTCAATATATCTAGATTAGTTTGATAAAACCTATAGAAATAGTGAACAGACTTCTTATATATTCTTCAGTATGCTTTAATAAAGTCATCTAATTAAGCAATAATAATAAAACAAATATAATTCTACAAAAATTATATTATCTAAAAATAAGATAGATAGTGTTGAAATGATGCCTAAACGCATTCTGAAATAATACACATATTTGATATTAATAGTGTGACTATATATTTCTAAATATTGTAACGAAAGACCGTTGCTAGGATGACTTGAAACAGTTAAATATTTTTGCAAGATCTGCCAAAATCGTCATATGTATTATATATGGTTAGAATACAGAAAAGACATTCATCAAAGATTGAAAAGTAAATAGGGCAAAAATGAAAAACAACAAAAAATATATAAATAGCCCAAGTATTTCCTTGAATAAAAATAACTCACCTTTGAGTTCTAATTATAATAATAGTTTCTTCTAAGTGTCTTTTGTTATTTTACTTTGTTTGAACGTATTTTCTTGCTTTTATAATTTTTTATATCTATTATTTAAGTTAGTAAAATAGAAAAAAAGAATATCAATTAGTAAGTAATCAACTCTTTATAATAAATCATTAAATGATTAAATCCATGATTGATCTATAGTTAATTAAACTTGGTTTATGATCAGAGTTAAAAGTACTAACGAAATAAAATTAGAGTGATGAGATAGTTTCACTACTATTGGCGAACTAGTATTATATTGGTAAAACTAATTTTATCAGCATTTCTAATTAGGATAACCTATTAAAATTTAGCCGTACCTCATATTAGCAATATTTAGTATTCATATATATAAGTAATAAGAAAACTATTAGTAAGAAATAGCAGAAAAAAGAATTAAAAAGAACTCAAAGCATTTAGTATCAAATACTTAAGTCAGGTTTCCGTGACTGTCGTGGTACCTTTAGAACATATCCTCAGAACAAATTATTCAGCACTCGACCAAAGCCTGCTAATTAGAATAAGTTATAGCTATTTTGTTTTAGCTTATATGATACCTTATCCATTGTAGCTTTGTCACTTAGCTATTTTTACTATTACAACATGTAGATGTAATTTAAAATTTTCAGAACGATAGAAAGAAGAATGTTAACCAAACCAAGTAGTTGCTTTATATATTTAGCTTGATGTAAATACTTATAGCCTGTAGGAATTTAAACAATTTAAAAAATCTTAATATAGTAAAGTTTTGTTTGTTTGCAAGATATTATAAACATAATTACCTTTTAATAAAAATTAATATTCTTTCTATCATTTCCAATCAGATATTTGAAAAAAAATTAACACAAAACCAGAAATTTTTGTTCCAGGTTCTTTACTCTTGTAGGTTTTTAAAAATTTTTGCATTATTATTTATATGTAAATGAATATAGCAGAAGATAGATTATTAACCTGGCACTGTCGATTTTAGATTACGTGAAGCAAGTAATTTTAGAGAGATATATTGGAAATCAAATAATTTTCAGCTCTGCAGTTATTTTCTTGAACTGATTATAATCGTTTTCAAAAGGTTGCAGATCACTATATTATAGAAAATTCACGATTTCCAGAGTTTTCAAGACCTGCTCTAATCAAGTTGCGGATCACTATATTATAAAAAATTCATGATCATTAAATACTTCCAAGTGATTGATGATGCTTTCGTTGGTAATATATCAAAAAGAAAAAAATAAATTAGAAAATAAGTAAACATCATAATACAAACAAAAAAAAAGGAAATAAAATAATCTTATATAGTTTGTCGCTTACATAAATTTTGTTACAGATTTTATTATCCATTATATGTTCTGGGTTTCTTATCAATAACTAAGTTTCGTATTCATCATGTACTATTAATCTAAATCGTGGATCTTGGTTTCTAAACATTAATTTCTGTATTCTATTTCGACTTTGGCACACCAAGCTCGTAATCTAACCACTGACCTGAATAAAATTTGCAATATCTACTAACAGAATTAGCGTGAATAAATAAAATAAATGATAAACAAATATCTTATCTGAACACTTTGATCGATGCATAAATTGATTAAAAATAAAGAAAAAAGCTTAATACTTGAATTTATTAAGTATTTTGAATAATAAATAAACAATTTATTTTTGATAAATCTAATAACTTACCGATTAAATCAATAAGAATTTAATAATGCTTTGAATATTATCTTGGAACAATATGATAAGTTGTCATTAAATTTAATAACTAAATCAACGAAATTAAAAAAGAGGTATAGTTAATAAAGAATAAATAGCATAAATAATAATTATATATACTTAACTAAAATTAAATAAGAATAGATAGTTATTTAAATAATCTGATTAATAAGTAAATATTATACTTTTATCAACCAAATTAATATAAACGAGAAGAAATTAAATAAAACATTTTTTAAAGTCTTCACTAATGAAACTAAAATTTTGGCTTGCTGGCAATTTTTAAGGTATGGTTAAAACTCGAAAAAGTAACTAATTAATAGAATAAATAAACATGAAAAAATTAGTAACTATTAAAAGAAATGCAAAAATATCTAACTACTAAAAACAGAAATTATATATACAACTCACACTATAGTGAAAACCCGATATAATGAATTTTGAATTGTGATACATACCAATGCTAAGCCCTGATTATAATTTTATGAACTGTTACACATCCAATCCTTTAAAGTCGTCCAAGCCCCTAATGATCCTTGCTTTTGCAACGCAGTTTGTTATATTTTCAACTTTTGATTATGATAATATCAAATAAAGTATATGTTTAAGAATAATTGAAAAGTTTTTATCAAATCCAAGAATCCAAAGGCTTCCATTTAGAAACTATTTTATTAATGGTAATATTATGAAACAGTGAAGTTTATAATTTATTAATTGGTTAATAGAGTTGTTATTATAATATGTAGGGTTCCTCAAATTCAAATCAAATCAAATATTGGATCAATTTGAATTTGATCAAATCAAATTGACACTGATTTGAATTTGATTTGATTCAAATATTTGAATTTGAATTTGATTTGAATTTGAATTTGATTTGAATTTGAATTTTTAATAGTAATTTTCAAATCAAATCAAATATTTGTCAAATCAAATCAAATTTGGCCATATTTGGATTTGGTCAAATCAAATATAGTGAAATTTGAATTTGAATTTGATCAAATATTTGATTCAAATATTTGAAGATCAAATCAAATTGTGGAACCCTAATAATATGTAAGCCATCGAGAGAAATTGAAAAAGTTTGAAGACATCTCTATTGCAAAATCAGAAAAAAATAGTAAATAATTATTTAAAATATAATAATATCTGATATAACTTATATTACAAAAAAAATAAAGTTTTATAAGAGTTTAAATAATATGAAAGAAGAGCTCGTCTTCATCAAAAAAAAAAAATAATAAATAAATATTTGTTTACATACATGTGACCCGTTATAAATATCAGCTATAAATATTAGCCAATCAGATAATTTTATTGGCTAATCACTGATTACATTATACTAGAGTGGTCGATGTACTATATGTATACTTTTTTTAGATATCATATATAATAAAATTTGGTATAAATACCAGGTTATTATAGTATAATAATGGTATATAACAGATATCAATATGATATTTAATCGATTATTTTACGTAATTACGTTATATGCATGTTTTTTTAATAATGACCCATTTGACCCGGGTCAGAGCAAATTTTGACCCGTGACCTGCCGGGTCGGGTGACCCGTACCCTGTATGAGTTCTGGGTAACCTGGGTACCTGGGACAGACAGATCGGTCCTACATAAGAGTATATAAAATACGCGAACAAAAAAAAATTATTTTTGATAAATAAAAATAAAAAATTATGTGTTTGCGTCGAGCCGCCGCCGTAAGCAGGTGAGTATATTTTTGTTAATATGTTAGACCCTTTGGCTTGCGTTCGTGAGAAGGTATTTGGGCTAGCACGAATACCCACAAACAGACTGTTGATAAGACAGTTTGTCCTTAGACCGCGAAAAAGCATTCGAAGGAGTTTTGTCGACAAAACCTACTAATTTTGGAGAAAAAATTAGTTATGAACCTGTTTCGTCGTAAAAGCTTTGTTTAATATATTACATAAAAAATATATTTTATTTAATACTTGAAAATAGCCGGCATTTCGTATTAATTAAATTTTCTATATAGACGAAAATTCAACAATACTTTGATTTTGTTCCCCCGAAAAAAATGAAAATGAACAGTACGAAGATGAAGGAACTATTGAAGAAAGTATTAATAATGATGGAGCTGTTGATAACGATGGAGCTGATGATAATGATAATGATAGCATATCCGGTAATATACTTGTTTTTTTTCGATAGATATTTTGTTTTAGTATACATTCATGCGAAGAAATCGCAAAACAAAATCAAGAAACCATTATATCGTCAAATCATTCAAATAATTGTGAAGAAATCTTGAGACCGCCCAATCAAGGAATACAAACTACTTCGTCAAATAGTTGCGGTAGAAGTCAAAACAAATGGACTAAAGAAGAATTAAATGCTTTAGAAGCAGGAATGGAAAAGTATAGGACTAGTTGGAAGAAAATATGTGAAGAATACACCGTTTTATATAATCGTAATCCAGATCAATTGAAAGATAAAGCACGTAATGACAAATTTCGTAGAAGTAGGATTGGCATCGAAATAGGGGTTTTTAATCTTGCTACAGGTACTAGAGATCCTAGGCAGGGACAATGATTTTTTGTGTAAATTTTACGATTTTGTGCAGTTTTGCAATATAAATAAACTAGCATTTGATACGTGCCTTCGGCACATGGAAAATTATTCTAATATTATGTATTTGTATTTGAAATTTATTTACTAATATTATTGTTATGGATTCTAGTTGAGGTTGTTGTATTATTATGGATGTTTTGCTATTTAGAATTTTTTAACTTTTATTTATTATTGTATATATCTGTTAATAATAATAATAATAAATATACAGTACTTTTTATTTTACATATTTATATTAAAAACCCATTAAAAAAACACCAAATGTTATTAGCTTTGATTATACTGCATATTCTATCAACATTCCCCAACTTTGAAAATTTTGATCATCTTTTTCAACTTTAATTCCTTTATCATAACAATATCTAACTTCAATATTCCGACTTTTCAACTCCAATTCCACTAAAATAACAAATCTGGATTAGACATTCCATTAGTGTTTTTCATCTCTGCAGATTTTTGAAATGAATGCATTATATTCAATTCCAATTCCTTCATAATAACAATATTCGGACAAATGCTCCACTAGAGTCACCTATCTTTGCTGATTTTTAATAACAGATGCTCAATTAATTCCATTAAAATAACAATTCTTACCTGGATTAGATATTCCATCAACCTTTCCCATTTCAGCTGATTTTTGAAAATGAAAAAATGCCATACGTTCATCCTTTTCAACTCCAATTCCTTTGTCACAACAATATCCAATCCACCTCTGGTGATTTGTAATATGAATGCTTTATGTTCATCCTATTCAACTCCAATTCCATCAAAATATTAATAATTTTTTACCTGGATTAGACATTCCATCAGCATTTCCCATCTTTACGGATTTTTGAAATGGAAAAATTTTTTTATTTTATTCTTTAACAATTTCCAACACCAATGTTCCACTGTCTGCTAACATATGAATGCTTTATGTTCAGCCTTTTCAACTCAATTCTTTTGTCACAACAATATCCAGTCCATCTCTGATAATTTGTAATAATATATAAATGCTTTATGTTCATCTTTTTTAACTCCAATTCCATTAAAATATTTTCTTACCTGGATTAGACATTCCATCAGCGTTTCCCATCTCTGCGGTTTCCGAAAATAAAAAATGTACATTCTTTTCAACTCCATACGGCAATATCCAACATTAATGTTCCACTAGTGTCACTAATTTGTAATGATATATGAATGCTTTAAGTTCTTCTCTTTCAACTACAATTCCATTAAATCAATAATTTCTTACCTAGATTGTACGTTCCATCAGTATTCTCCATCTTTGTGGATTTTGAAAATGAAAGAATGCCTTGTGTTCATCGTTTTCAATTCCAATTCCTTCGTCATAGCAAGATCCAGCATTAATGTTCCACCAGCGTCACCCACCTTTGCTGATTTGTGATAAAATATGAATGCTTTATGATCATACTTTTCAATTCCAACTCCATTATAATATCGACAAATTACCTGGATTATACATTTCCCATCACTGAGTAATTTTGAAAATGGAAGGATGCCTTATTTTTTCATCACAACAATATCCAACACTAAATATTCCACTAGCATCGTTCATCTCTACTGATTGATAATAGATGAATGCTTTATGTCCATCCTTTTCACTTCCAATTCCATTAAACAATAAAAATTTCTTACCTGGATTATGCATTCCGTCAGCGTTTCCCACCTCTGAGGATTTTTGAAAATGAATGAATGCCTTATGATCATCCTTCTCAACTTAATTCCTTCGTCATAACAATATTGAAGATTCAAAGAAATCACTGTATTGTTTGCAATGTGCGTCTGCTAATGTTTTTCCATCCAAGATAAACTCGAAAATCAACTTGGTGGCTATGAAATACACTGATGAGAAGTTCACCCAGGAAAGAATTTCAGAAAGGACAAAAACTTCAAGTTCACCTCTCTCATTCTATTCCTGCCACGAACACGCTTCAATCTCTATGAATTTAATTATTACATCTTCATAGTAGTAGTATAACATGAAACTAAGGTATTTATTCTGTTTAACTACAATGACTTGACAGGCTCTCTACACTGTCGCAGCAAAACGTTTGTAACTACGGGATTTTTTTTTTCGTTTGCTAAATTTTTGTTATGTACAAATTCTGCGTTCGAAATTAAGGTCCAGGGAAAAATGCAACCTAAAAAAAAAACTAAAAATAAAAAGAACTTGAAAACAGCTCAAAAAGGCGAAATAAGACACTTATCTAAACTCAAGATCTAAGCTCAAGAGATCCCAAATCTGAAGTGGAATGCTCAAAAAATCCAAGAAAATGTGGAGACGCCCAAAAAAAGATCTGAATTAAAAAAGATCTAGTTAAGTTATCAAATAAACGCTCTGATCTATATATTTATATATAGTAAAAATTTTCAATTCACTATCATTTAAAAATTTATTAATGAAACCTGCTTTGTGCTTATAAGTAACCATATAGCCTGTGATTTGTACTAGTTTGTGATTAAAAAAGATCCAGTATAAATTAGCTTCGTGAAAAGGATTTTGGTGACGAAGCTAAAATCTATGCTATTTTTGTCTTCTAATATTTAGAGAAAAAATTAACTAGTATTAAATAAAAAAACCATAAGTAGGTGTAATAAAACTCGCAGATTAAGTTCTACTAATGCTTGAAGGTCGAATATTTAGAGAGTTTTGTAAGTTGCCTTTTTACGATCTAAAGGTAAGTATAAAATTCTTGTATAACATTATTATGTAAAATCGATCTGCGTGACATGCAGCCATCCCTAGATACATAGGTTGCTATTTTTTTTTGTCAAAAATATAATGAGGATTCATACTTACTTCTGCAATAAAGCTACAGAGCCATTTTTACATTATTTAGAGGAAAATATTTTTTTTCTAAATATTTTAATTGGTTTTTTTTACTTTGTTTAAATTAATCGGTGAATTTTTTCGAATGAAATATAAATTTCGCTCTATAGTTTAGTTTCTTGTAATATCGTTTTAGAATTCTTGGTCGTCAAATTTGCGCATCTAATTAAACATTGAATTTATTGTAATTTAAAGTGTATGGATTGCATGGTAAGAGAACTTCGATTCTCTTTTATTAATGTGATAAAATTTTATATAAACACCGAAGCATTTGCTTATAAAGTCTTTAGCAATAGTTTCATAATAACAATAATAAAAACGCTAAAAAATTTATAATATTACACGGAAAATCTTTAATAATAAATTTTTATATAATACTAGATATAGCTTTGATTTACATAGTACAAGTCACTCTCGTTATAGTGAACTTTTGTTATAGTGAAGATAAATTCAAAACCAGTCTATATAAAAATCCTCTCGATATAGTGAATTTATTAATAACTTTTTGATATAATGAAATTTTTAAAAATTTTTACTATGGAACAGATCCCTTCATTATAACAAGAGTGACTTGTACATTCCAATGTGTGTAATGTTAAATTAAAAAATTTTCCAATTAACACATGCTAATTCTTTTTTTTTTTATGAGAGCATAGATCTTGGAACCGTTGTCATTTTTAGAGTCATAGTTAATTTTTGGAGTCGTTGTTCTAGGTGTATTCGTAGAATTCATTGTCATAGTTGGTGTCGGTGTCGAGGTCTTTATCGGTTAAAGTGTCCTTGGCGCCGTCGTTTTTTGAGATTAAAGTTTCTTTTGCGTTACCTGTTCAAACATTTGTAGATTCGGATTTTTGGGTCTACGTTACTGAAGTAGGTGCTATTTCTAGTATTTGTTGCTTTGGGTACCTCTACAGTATAGTTCTACAAGGCTTTTCATTATAGTTTGCTCTTTAGGTTTTGGTGTTTCGGAATTCTCGTAGTCGTGAATTTGGCCGTACATGGAGTTTTTGTGTTGCGTCTTCATTGGTACAATCAGGTCGTTACTTTTGATTGTCTTTACTTTAGGAGTTCTAGTGCTCGGGTAGTAAGTCTTTTCTTCTTTGGTATTGATCCTAGGTACGTTTCTTCAGAAACGGTCTCGTGTCGTGGATGGGGTCTTGTTCATATGTGTGGTCCCTCTAACGTAGGTTGGAGTATATATCTTTTTTTTTATAGCTTGGGTTTTCGAACTTGGTAGTTCCTTTCTACGTCACTAGTACACTCGAATGCAGTGGTTCATGCTTGTTGTGGTGTATTCGATTTAATGGGTTTTATTTTGTTCTAGATGTTCAAGGTAGTTTTTGGCAACTCTTGGCCAGTTCTTTCCTCGTTCTTGAAATGAACTTGTAGAGGTTTCGGCGGTAGATAGGTATGGTTTTTTTTTTAAAAAAAAAATTCCGACAAATTTCTTGTCTTTCTCTATGGGATCTTGGGCCTGAGTCTTGTTAGGTCTGGTCTTATATATTTTCGTCGATTCTGGTATTTCTTTGTTGGATTTGTTCTGCTCTTCCGGGTCTTGCTTTTCTTTGTCGGTCTTCATCGGAGCTTGTCTTGTTTTTCTGAGTCTGAAACTTGATCCCGGATTTCTGCGTATGTGTACTTCTTCGTAGGTTAGATGTATTTTTTTTTTTATCAAATATTATTATTTTTTTTTTTTTTGAATAGTGACTTGAAACATTCGGCTCTCTTGGGTAAGGCATACGGCAGTTTGGTTTGGAAGATAAGTATGATACTGTTATTTCTTATTTCTATTCAGGTATGATCGTTAACTAATCCTAGGTCTTGTTTTTCGACTAATTAATGATTTAATTGGGTGATTTTATGATGTGATGGAGCGGTAGGATAATTGGATCTTTAGACTAGTGATGCTGAATTTTTCCCACGCATAATTAGGAGGTACTAGGTGACTTGAGTCACCCTGTGATTTTGATGGCATTAGTAATTGAGTTTGGGTTAGAATTAGTATTTATGATGATGCCGATATATGTATAGAAATTTTCTTGTAATGAAATTTCGAATTTAATAAAATCTATATATCTTTTTTTTTTTTTATATTGTTTGTCGATGTTCGAAGTTAAATTGGAAATGATGGGCCTCGAGAAAAAGGTCTCAAGTTCCAGCCGGGTGGCTGGGCAGAATGAAACTCTGGTTCAGATTCTTTAATCCATCCGTAATGATGGTAATAGAATTTTATCATTTTTTGTTTAAAGGTTGGGGTGTGTGTCTTTATGCCTTAACTTTTTCTGCTGGCTTGGTCACAATCTTAGTTTCCTTGATCCGTTTTGTTTTACTGATTTTCGCTTAAAGTTAGGTTTAGGGTTAAAATAAGGAAACAGGGAGGGATAATGGAATATGGATTTCTAACGATAAGGGTCTAAAATTTGAATAGGCTTAGAGGGTTGAAAACGGAGTTTAGGTAGGTATGGCTAGGGATTGGGTTGTTAGTATTTTATGACTAGGTTTGTGATGGAGGGTTATAATGATAGATCCGGATTTAGTATTAGAATTCGAGTCAGATTTTCGTTATTAGGAGAAAAAATAGAATTGGATAAGGGAATTGGATTTTTAAATAGAGATGGGTTATAATGATAAATTCGGGTTTAGGGCTTAGGTAGTTAGAAATAGGTCATAAGATTAGGTTGGGCGTCATGAGTTGAGTTTGTAGGTAGATATGGGTTTTGAATGCGAATTCAAGAATTCCGAAGAGGATTTGAAAAATTAATTAGAATCAGTTGCATTTGTTTTTTTTAAAAGTGAAAGATATTACAACTTATTCTGTAAGACTGTAGGAAGAAATAATAGATTCAAATAGAAAGTTGTATCTAATTCTAATAAATGTAATAAATAATGTAACTGTTAGAAAATTAGTCGGTTTAAAAAGAAAAATTATGTTAAGATTTATCATGTAAGATAGATTCTTTAAGGCCGAACCAAATATAATAAATGTAGCGAGTAAAGGTTTGGCTTTTTTTTCACACTTACATTATTATATTTATTCATTAGACTTTAAATATTAATATCGTTAACAATTTATTCAATATAAGCTATTTTAAATAATATTTACTTATTGAATTTACAGTTATAGCTATTAACATTTATATTCATATTCATATACAGAATGAGATTGTATTCATATTCAAAGTGAAAACTAAAAAGTAAAATGCGCGGAAAAAAAAAACCAAAACAAGTGCTAATGATTCACAATGTAAATTAAATTGCAGTATTTAATTTGCCCATGCTTGCATCATAAGAGGGAGGTGGTTGGGGAGATGGTTGAGAATGCGATTCAGAAAAGTATGGTTGTCGTTGGTGGTGATTGCGCGATATATTAATTCATGTTTATAATCATTCCTATCACCTAAAAAATAATATAAATATATTTATTGGATCATATTACAAGACTCGAGATATAATAATTACTTTCTTGGCCTAAGCCAAAATAATGAATGAAACTCCTTAAAAAATAACTGTCCAAGAAGAGTACTTTGGTCCTCATTTCCTGCACGATATAATCTCATTAGCTAATAAAATAAAAATGAAAACTTTTAACTTAGAAATTTGCAAGTTATATTATATAACATGATTTAATCTATAGTTATGTACATTATATTCCTTAACAAGCTGTTGGAATTTTCCCTTGCATTGATTACTAGTATAGAAGGTATTGAAGCGACGATTTAAGCATTCTGCAACGCTCAACCAAAACTGATTTTTTTTTAACATTTGATGATATTCAATGTTGCGGCTCTTTCTCTCAGCAATTAAAAATCGAATCTCTTCAATTTCCCACATATTGAACAACAGAGGATATAAAAAAATAACAAAAAAAAACTTCGCTTATTTAAAAGAAAATTTATGATAGTTACGTACTACTTACATATATACAAGTATATACTTAAAAATGAATATTTAGTATTAGATATGTCTACGTATATATACATTAAAAATTTAAATACATATATTTTTAGTATTAGATATGTCTATGTATATATACAATAAAAATTTAAAACACATATTTAGCGTTAGTATTGTGTATATACACATTAAACATTTAAAATATGTATATTTGGTATTAGATATGTCTACGTATATGCATATTAAAAATTTAAAATACGTATATAAGATAAATGTGTTATTGTTAATTACATGATAAAGAAATTTTTATATTTGTACATATGTATACTTTTATCTAATATGTGATTAGATATTACGTAGATAATTGTTAATAGAAAACTGAATCTAGTAGCATGACCACCAAAATCATCTGAAATTGTAAGGCTCTGTGAGAAAAGTGACAGATACTCTTGTGTCTATCACAAGAAGTATTATAATCAACAAACAAAAAGTATTAAGAACACTTATAGCTATTATGCTGTTCTCATGAGAACAGCAATTGAGTCTGAAATTTTGAACACTGAATACAGAGTCACGATTGTACTATAATAATTGTAAAGATGCTATTCTTGTTAGAGTCGATTTACAAAATAAATTAGTATTAGTAACATTTTTTAGAAAAGTTTGATAGATTTATTTATATTGTATTTAAAAACATATATTTTATTAATAATAATTTTTAATTAAGGTTCAATGAAATTCAAATTATCCGATAATTGAAGAGGCTAAAAAAACGATATGAAAGAATCATCTGATTACACACAACTTTCTTTAGTGATAACAATTAATTCAACTGTTTTGACAATAATAATATTGCAAAAGATGATGAATCAAATGATGATGAATTGAAAACTATTGATTAGTATAAAAACTCTTCATGATGAGGTAGCTTATTTATTATTTTATCGAATTAGTTATACATGTATAACATAAAAAAGTAATATCAATATTACTCTAATATAGACACTTGACCTTCTTGAAAGGTCTTATAACCTTCCACAGTAAAGAGAATGGTTGAAAAATATTGAATCAAGTTTCAAACTGATTCAAGAATACTTTTTATTGATAATAAATTTAAATTTATAAATATTTTATGTAATAATATATAGAGTTAGCAACAAAGCTTACAGAACAATTTCGAATAAACATTGGCAATTTCTTTTATACAATTTTATATTTAAATTTTTAAATTTTATTGTTATAATATCTTACGCAATATAACTTTTATAATAAAATTTTTATAATAAAAATTTTAAATTTTTGTTATAATATTTTAATAAAGTTTTTATAACCAATATAATATAAAAAATGTGCTGAGTTAAACAGCGATCACATAACTGATTTTGGTGGAGTTCTACTTTGAAATTCCAAAAAACAGATTCCCGAAAAAGACATAATACTAACAAAGTTAGCTAGCATTAGTTATAATGCTAGCTAATTTAGTTGGTATTATCTTNGCATGCTGAACAACTTTGCTTAAGCGCCCAAAGTAGGTTATCTTGATAAAAAAAGGGGTTTTATATTTAAAACTCAAAAAATTTTGCTTTAGTACATAGGTAATCTATTTTTCTTACAAGGTAACCTACTTTGGTCGCCTAAGTAAAGTTGTTTATGGCATGATTTTACATATACAAGTTACTCTCATTATAGTGAACTCTCGATATAGTAAAGACTAATTAAAATCTCGATATAGTGAAGTTGGACCCAAAGCTAGTCTATATAAAATTCTCTCGATATAGTGAATTTACTAATAAACTCTCGATATAGTAAATTTTTTAAAAATTTTATTAATGGAACCGACCACTTCACTATAACGAGTTTGACTTGTACTTATCATTTTAAAATTGAAAAATATTTGTTTTTGGTGAAGTTACATTTTCGTTTTGTACAAAATCGGTAAAATTTTAATTCGATTTTTGTACTACCTTTTTCTCCTCCTCTTGTTCTATATTTTCGAAAAATTAAATTTTAAGTTAATATGTAGACTTTAGAACATCATTCCTTTAAAGTTTATAGTAATTTTATATGTTTTTTTTTTATAATTTTATATATAAAAAATTTACATATGACAAATCAGGTGACTGATATATTTTATTAATAATAATTTTTAATTAAGGTTCAATGAAATTCAAATTATCCGATAATTGAAGAAGCTAAAAAAACAATATGAGAGAATCATTTGATTACACACAACTTTCTTTAGTAATAACAATTAATTCAACTGTTTTGACAATAATAATATTGCAAAAGATGACGAATCAAATGATGATGAATTGAAAACTATTGATTAGTTTAAAAACTCTTCATGATGAGGTAGCTTATTTATTATTTTATCGAATTAGTTATACATGTATAACATAAAAAAGTAATATCAATATTACTCTAATATAGACACTTGACCTTCTTGAAAGGTCTTATAACCTTCCACAGTAAAGAGAATGGTTGAAAAATATTGAATCAAGTTTCAAACTGATTCAAGAATACTTTTTATTGATAATAAATTTAAATTTATAAATATTTTATATAGTAATATATAGAGTTAGCAACAAAGCTCACAGAACAATTTTGAATAAACATTGGCAATTTCTTTTATACAATTTTATATTTAAATTTTTTAAATTTTATTGTTATAATATCTTATGCAATATAACTTTTATAATAAAATTTTTATAATAAAAATTTTAAATTTTTGTTATAATATTTTAATAAAGTTTTTATAACCAATATAATATAAAAAATGTGCTGAGTTAAACAGCAATCACATAACTGATTTTGGTGGAGTTCTA